>JAQQAE010000183.1:0-39545 GCA_029823295.1 Pseudamia nigra | reverse complement strand
TCCCACTGATCCTAGGAGCTATGTTGTTGGGGGCTATATGCCCCTGGTAGGGTCACCCAAGGCAAACAGGTCCTAGGCGAGGGTCCGGACAAAGAGCGGCTCAAAAAGATCCTAATGAAGAAGAAAACTGGACTCATCGTGCCCTTGCCTGGACGTGGGATACCGGGGCTTCCTCCTGGAGCCAGGCCTGGGGGTGGGACTCAGCGGCAAGCATCTGATGGCTGGGCCTATGCCCACAGGGCTCAGCTGGGCACAGCCCAAAGAAGCAATGTGGGCCCCCCCTCTCATGGACTCACCACCTGTGGGAGGGGCCATGGGAGCCGGGTGCAGTGTGATATGGGTCGCAGCCGAAGGCAGGGGTCCTGGCTGACTGATCCTCAGTTGCAGAAGCTAGCTTTGGGAATGTGGAATGTCACTTCTCTGGCGGGGAAGGAGCCTGAGCTGGTGTGCGAGGTGGAGAGATACCAGCTAGATGTAGTCAGGCTCACCTGAATGGATGGCTTGGGCTCTGGAACCAGTGTCCTTGAGAGGGGTTGAACTCTCTTCCACTCTGGAGTTGCCCACAGAGAGAGGCGGTGAGCAGGTGTGGGCATACTTATTGCTCCCCGGCTCGCTGCCAGTGCGTTGGGGTTTACCCCGGTGGACGAAAGGGCAGCCTCCCTTCACCTTTGGGTGGGGGGATGGGTCCTGACTGTTGTTTGTGCCTATGCACCAAACAGCAGTTCAGAGCACCCACCCTTTTTGGAGTCCTTAGAGGCGGTGCTGGAGAGCGCTCCTGATGGGGACTCCATTGTTCTGCTGGGTGAGGGATGTCGTCAAGCTGAAGAAGGAGTCTTATCAGGCCTTTTTGGCCCGTGGGACTCCAGAGGCAGCTGATGGGTACTGACAGGCCAAGTGGAATGTGGCTTCGGCAGTTGCCAAGGCAAAAACCCAGGCACGGGAGGAGTTTGGTGAGGCCATGGAGAATGACATCCAAATGGCCTCGAGGAAGTTCTGGTCCACCATCCAGTGGCTCAGGAGGGGGAAGCAGTGCACCTTTAACACTGTGTACAGTGGAGACGGGGCGCTGCTGACCTCAACTGACCTGACCTCAACTTGTGGGTCAGTGGAAGGAATACTTCGAGGAATCAATCCTACAAGCATGCTTTCTCTGAGGAAGCAGGGCCTGGGGACTCTGGGATGGGCTCTCCAATCTCTGGGGCTGAGGTTACTGAGGTGATCAAGAAAGTCCTCGATGGCAGTGCCCCAAGGGTGGATGAGATCTGCCCAGAGTTCCTTAAGGCTCTGGATGTTGTGGGGCTGTCTTGGCTGACAATGTCTCTGCAATGTCGTATGGACATTGAGGACAGTGCCTCTGGATTAGCAGACTGGAGTGGTGGTTCCCCTTTTTAAGAAGGGGGACCGGAGGGTGTGTTCCAACTATAGGGTGGATCACACTCCTCAGCCTCCCTGGTAAGGCCTATTCCGGGGTATTAGAAAGGAGGACCCATCGGTTAGTCGAATCTCGGATTCAGGAGGAGCAGTGTGGTTTTCAACCTGGTTGTGGAACAGTGGACCAGCTCTACACTCGCAGCAGGGTCTTTGAGGGTTCATAGGAGTTTTGCCCAACCAGTCTACATGTGTTTTGTGGATTTGGAGAAGGCATTCGACTGTGTCCCTTCGGGAGTTCTGTGGGGAGTGCTCTGGGAATATGGGGTGCTGGATGCACTGATTAGGGCTGTTCAGTCCCTGTATGACCGGTGAATCTGGTCCGCATTGCCGGCAGTAAGTTGGACTCATTTCCAGTGAGGGTTGGACTCCGCCTGGGCTGCCCTTTGTCACCGATTCTGTTCATAATTTTTATGGACAGAATTTCTAGGTGCAGCCAGTGTGTCAAGGGGGTTCGGTTTGGTGACCTCAGGATTGAGTCTCTGGTTTTTGCAGATGATGTGGTTCTATTAGCTTCATCATGCCATGGCCTACAGCTCTCACCGGATCGGTTCACAGCTGAATGTGAAGTGGCTCGGATGAGAATCAGCACCTCCAAATCTGAGACCATGGTCCTCAGCCAGAAAAATGTGGAGTGCTCTCTCCGGGTCAGGGATGAGGTCCGGCCTCAAATGGAGGAGTTTATGTATCTTGGGATCTTGTTCATGAGTGAGGGAAGCATGGAGTGGGAGGTCGACAGGTGGATCAGTGCAGTGTCTGCAGTGATGCCGACTCTGCATCGGTCCGTCGTGGTGAAGGAGCAGAGTCGAAAGGCAACGCTCTCGATTTACCAGTCGAGCTACATTCCTTCCCTCACTTATGGCTATGAGCTTTGAGTCATGACCGAAAGAACAAGATCCAGGATACAAGCAGCTGAAATCAGTTTCCTCCGCAGGGTGGCTGGGCTCCCCCTTAGAGATAGGGCGAGGAGCTCGATCATCCAAAAGGGACTCAGAGTAGAGCTGCTGCTCCTCCGTGTTGAGGTGAGCTAGATGAGGTGGCTTGGGCATCTGGTCCGGATGCTCCTGGCCGCCTCCTTGGGGAGGTGTTCACGTCCCACTGGGAGGAGGCCCCGGGTAAGGCCCAGGACACGCTTACTAAGGCCGAGAGACACGTTACTTTGTCTCTCGGCTGGCATTGGATCATCTCAGGGTCACCCCAGAGGAGCTGGATGATGTAGCTGGAGAGAGGGAAGCTGCTGCCCCCATGACCCGACCCCATGAATAAGCGGTAGAAGATGGATGGATGACATTACTTTGTAAATATCTGCTTTCACTTTGACATTAAAGAGTTGTTTTTTGTAAATTCTTCTCAAACAAGGCAAATTATATTGACAACGATTCATTTTATACTGAAATAAAAAGTGAAAACATCCAAGGGGTATGAATACATTTGCAAGCCACTGTACATATAGGAATGTCAATGCAATGTGAAAATGATTTTAAAAAATATAAAGAAAGAAAAAAACCCTGAAAGAGAAGTGTGTGTCTAATTTTTTGACTGCTAATGTATGATTTATGGTGTCAATATTGGTGTAAACAGCAATGTGTCTCATTTGTACCCATTTGCGTTCAATTGTATTTTAAAAATGAAGTCTAAACAGAGTCTAACGGTTACCATTCAAATTCATGGGTTGCCATTACTGTTAAAGAAAGTCTAAACAATTCTCATGGATTTTTACAGATCTGTGCCAAACTTTGAGGCATCTGTCATTAGCCCATGTGTTTCCTTACACAAAAATTAATGGAGTAGATTTTAGGTCCTTCTGCTGATTGACAGAAGTGATCTCACAGCAGGGGTAATTATTGTCCTCCTTGATCTCTCTGCTTCCCATTGCAGTACTGTCCTATCAGTATAACAAGGGTGAATGGAGACTAGGTGAGTCTTCGTGCCTCAGGGAATAGAGGGACATGCTTCGGAGTGAAGGACGACCTTTGAAGGGGTGAGCAACAGCCGGTAGGTCCGGGGCCTGGACTTCGTAAAAGAGCTGCAGCCGGCTAGGCTGAAGGGGAGGAAGGAGGAAATTCAAAGAGCCACAACCAGCTTGGATTGCAGTTGATATTTATCATATTGTGAAATTAGTTGATTGTGGACAACAGCACAGAAGGAATGACTGGAAGAGAAAGAAACTGACAGAGAGATACTGAAAATGGAAGAAGATGGGACAGTTCACTGGTTTGGGGCTGTAGGAATGGCTGGACCACCGCTGAGAAAAGGGGCAGGATATCAAGACAGACGACTTCCTACTCTAGTCTGATTATCCCCTGGAGGCTCAGGGAGACCCTATAAAAGCCTCCTCATTAAGAGCGGACCATTTATAGATGGCTTAATGAGTCTAGGCCACTAAAGAAGCAAGGGAACGAGCAACTGATAAAGACAGTGTCCACTTACTGTACTACTTTGGGGTTCCTGCCTCTGCACCTCCCTACCCTCAGAGGTCTCAATGAGGAAATCATAACAGGCACTGCTACAAGTAAAAATAATACACTGCCAAGCAGACAAAAACAGAGATTTTATCAAGATTTTCAAAATGAAAATTATAACATGAACATGTTATCTACTGGTCTTATACACTCTCTTGGAAAGCAGACATCTACTGGGAACCTGTTGCTTCTGTTTTACTCTAATGTACTGTATACTGGAATGTACTCCAACCCCTCCATGAGCTTTAATACAGTTAAGTGGACTAAATAAGCTACTTGGGTGACAACTTTACCTCGAGCCACTGATTTCATTCTAAGTTGTGTAACAGGTTCTACAATTTTCACAACCTTTAAAGTCCTTAGTAATTAATTTTCAATTAATCTTTTATTGCAGAGTATGAACAACTCACACTTTTTGCCTTGGAGGCAAACACTGCACATCACATAAGTGGGTCTTTAGCATCTGATAACTCCCACAGTACAACCACAGGGATAAGCTCCTATAGGCCATTCATTAAAGCAGACCCCTTCTAGCTCCATGAACACTGGTCACCATGCTGCAGGATTCATAACCTGTTCTGATTCTATCTGCTGTTCTGTGAGAAAAGCAAAAATTAACACCAGCACTTTTTGAGTCACCACACATGCAAGGCATTCCCTGACATTAGACTATGTGATTATAGCATCAAAATGGTTTTGCACATTGTTAATCATACTAACTATTAGAAGTTTTTACAGCACTAGAGATGATGAGAAATACTCAACAGCCTAAACTGATAGTTTTTTCTTTCAAATGTCTATAATTCACAACACTGTAATTGTGTGATAATCTTAAATATTCATCTTAAATGGGCCAAATATACTGGCTGTATACTTGGCTTAAATATCATTATATCACAGGTCACTGGTAGCATTGTGTCTGTTTCTAGTAATTCTCTGGAGTCTGTGAACTCAAGTCCACTTCAACCCAAATTCATGTAATATCTATCACTGTTGCTGAGGAACTAAACTGACTGACTGAAATCATTTTCAGAATGTCAGTATGAAGTCAGTATGAAATGTCACTATACAAATGGTAGTTGTCATATATGATGAGCTCAGAATAGTCAAAAACATGATTTGGAGGAGCGACTCATTGGTGGCTGCAGATGTCTGAGCAGTAAACCTGGTTTTACCTCTTATCACAGTAATGTAGAGCCCTAAAATCCATAACTAAACAACTGCCTGCCCCACACCCAGCAAGTAAGCCCTCCAGAAACCCAGAGAAAACCAGGACATCCATGTGCATATGCCTGTGTAACTGTGTTTAAGTATGTGCATACATTTTGGAGTACAAACACGTCACAAGCTGAAAACTTACATATCCGTAAGTAGAACCAAATGCTCAGTTGTGAAATGTTGTGATTGTGATTCTAATTTAATGTTGTTCAACAAAAAATGAGAGAAAAGATAAACACCATCTGCAAGGCAATATTGTGAAACCCAGTTAAACTAATGCAATTCTTAATACAATGCCTGTAAATAGTGTAATAAACATACTTGTGGTAACCCTGAAATCCTTTCACATTGCACTCCTAATGGTTCAAGATAGATTGGTTTTTCTCCTTCTTCACTTCACTGGATATTATTTTCCTTTGTGGTATCCTTGTCATACCTTTGTTCTGCTAGAGAAACATTCTGGGATGGTATCAGTGCGCCACTTTGTGCCAAGGCAGAGAAACAGAAAGTGACAGCTCCAAGGAAGTTTAGAGCTGATGAGTATCCCAGTCAGACAGGATTGACATAGCACAATGAAACTAGAAGATTGTAATCTTACAAATTTAATTAGATAGTTCCCATCCTGCAGATCCATTTAGCATTTGAATCCAGGTCACAGCACAATGCCGCGACACCCCAATGTGAAAGGGATATCATAAAGAAAAATTGTGTCCAACAATTGAAGAATAGCTGAACCCAAGGGTACTTTGTCTCTTTGAGACAAACCGGGGAGCACCTTGGAGCATGAAATGTGGCTCCAATTGTTTCTCTGTGTGTGTATCCACCCATAGCACTAGAGAAGGGTTATTGGCAGGCAGGAGGAGGGGAGTTTCGGGAGGGGATGCTGTGCTGAGAATGCCAGGAATGTCCAACCCTGTTTACAGCCCAGGCCGGTTCACACCTGCAGGTCATGGTGCTATCACCAGTCCCTGCCCCTCCTCTCCCTTCTACCCCCCTCATTACAAGAGGGTCAAGCTCAGAGGTGACCTAATTAGAAGCTCATTACATCACAGACAATCTCCATTAGCATGCCAAGCTGGCCTGTTAATCCATTAGCACCATAGAGGCCCCCAGTGCAGCCTTTACATTCCAGTCCCTGTGGCCCTCACTCTAGGCCCCTGCTACACACAAGCACATGCACCTATGCCTATTTTGATGGGAAACACTGTTCTACCACAAACCTGAATTTCACAAACATAAACATTTAACCTTTTAACAATTACCCTTTTCATGGTATCCTAACCGTAAGAAAATATTTGTGAATCTTCGTACAAGCAGACTTTATGAAGTGTCTTCATTTGGATGGTGTCAAATACAACCTCAAATGTAACATTCTAGCTAGGAAGTGATGCAGGTCCAGCTGTGTTGAACTGCATGCTACAATGCAGAAACCAGAAAATTCATCATGCGTTTTGTTCTCATACATCCTTTGTTAAAAGCCTCATCTTAAGGGAAGGTTCATGAGCTTTCATTTAGAGTTAGGGTTCCACAAAAAGGAGTATTAAAGAGGAAAAGGTTCTCTCCCAGTATCACTATTATTTTCAACAAGTAAAATAAAATAATAAAATACCAACTTATGTGCTTTGCTTGGATTGAGCCACTAGAAAGGTTAGTCATTTTCATCTCCAGCAGTGATATCCTGACACTTCAAGGTTTTTAGGCACAGCAGGGCAGGCAGAGGAAGGGGAAAGTGTCAGTTACTCCTGGTATTTTATATGATTGTAGTCTCTGAACACCTGAGTGTTTTGCCTGTGAAGCTGGCTGGAAACAAATTAAAATAGTTAGGTCTACTTTGTCACTACATCTGCAGAAGAGCAAGTGCAGATCTGACATAAATCCTTTCCCTTCCCCAGTGAGCATTAGACTGAAATGGAATAAAAACACAGGACTGAAAGCTATATTTCAGTAAACTGTTCTTTGGTTGTAACCTTTGTGTATTTACCTTAGGTTTGTCATTTTACGTCCACGTGGACTTTTTAAATACAACAAAGTCACCAAAAGCAAATGTAGCTATTGTATGATTTTGCAAACCACACATATATATTATTTCAATGTAATTAAAACATTCACTGTTTTTCCTCAACAGGCAAGAGGTGGTTTATATGGATGACAAATAAACAAAATCCAGGCCTTCCATTTTTGACCATCCTTATCAAAGCTCTTTGATAAGGATGGTCTGTATTAAAAATCTGATATCTTTACCAAGTCCTGATCCAAATACCCTCGTGCCCACAAAATCACTAAAAAAAGATTTTAAAAAATGCATCTAGAAATGCAATGAAATGTTTGTGCTATACATATACATGGTTTGTTAGCATTCTATGACTTTATTCTGGCAACAGTTATTTAATCATTGTTCTGTATAATAATTGTATTTATCTCAAATGTCCTCATGGAACTCAACTTTTAAGTGTCTTTAATGTCTCCTTAATGCTAGGATGAGGTTTGTTTTTTTGGACGATGATAAACTTTGAATCATTGCTTCAGCTTAGTTCTTGATGATAGCTACCAATTATGGGCCATAATGGATGCTCTGTTCACAGGTGGAGTTGAACAATCAGGGCTGACTGAGTTTTGAGTAGGACATCCGCTAGACCAGCCATTCCCAAACACTGGGTTGGGACACACAGGTGGGTCGCAGGAGAATTTATTTGGGTCACAAAGCATATTTTCATTTCAAGCAAGCATGAGTTTTGATGCTGAATGTTTCTGTTGTTTGATTATTGTGATGACTTTACTCTCAAGTATGAATCAGAGCCTGTTACCCTTGCCTAAATGCATTTAAGTAGAATTAGTATTAATTTATTAGTATTAAGTTTCATGTCTTTCAGGAAACAAGTGACTTGCACTCCTCTCCATCAAAAGTTTTTGCAGTGTGCCTACATGATGTTTGTGCCAGGCTGAGTTGTGCTGTGCATTTGTTGGTGCTGAAACAGTAGCTGGTATCAGACACGGTTGCTGCTGCAGAGAGACTGAAGCTAGATGTATAGGCTGTCGTCACAGATGGAGTAAACCAAGACATTTCACTGTAATTTCTGAACTAAATAGTTTTGTAGAATGCTCAAAATCTACATTATACGATCTTTCACAGTCTGCTGCTGAGGTGTACTGAACCTTGTGTCAGTGACTTTTATTATTCAATTTTCCTCTGTTTACCCCTCTAAATAAACTTCCCTGGCTGTGTCTTTGTTGGATAAGGCCTCTAAAGTGCTGAACGCAGCTGTGGGGTTGTGGCCCTGCACTGAAGGCTGAAAGAGTCAGTATCTGTCTCCTCACTGGGGACCTGGGAGACACTGAGCCCCACTGACTCCCTTTGAAACCTCTCCCCTCTGGTGACTGGCAGACCATACAGTGCTCAGAGCTTTGTAAGTGACTCCATTGTCAGGGGCAGATTGAGAGGAAAAAAGGGGCTAGCCCTAGGGATAGAAAAGCAAGGTGAAACAAAAAGGTCTGGCTCTGTAGTCTGAAGAGGGCAGGAATGGATCAAAGAGCTGGGTGCTGACCTGCGGCCTTTGTCCGTAAGACAGCACTGGCTTCATTTAACCTCTCTCTGGAGGCCAGCAAAGCCCACTGGGATATCGAGCTACACAGAAACTGTGCCCTATGGGGACATCTCAGTACCTCTTCTACAGCCCCTCCGCCTATTCCTCTGTCTCCTCCTCCACCTCTAAAACCTGGGACAATATCACAGGTGAAAGTGGATGGGAGGGGTTGGTGTGTGCATCGCCCCAACCTGTCAGGGATCCACCACAAAGGGAGCTGAGCCTTCTCTCCGGATGCCCGGCGGCCAAGTCTTACCTTACTGAACAACATTCACATGGCTTCACTGCCTCCCTGCCCTGACTCCACTGGGAGAATCGTAGCATGGAGGGAATCAGAACAGAGAGGAGCTCTCAGTCACTCACCTGGGGATGGTAAACTTCAGCTATGTGGCAAACAAAGGTGAACTTAGTGGATCTCTGCTTCTTTGTTTAGTTGTGGAAACTTAAATCTTCTAGCCTTAATGAAGTGCTGAATAGAGAGGATTTTCTTTGGTTCACAGGGCCATGTGTGACTTTTAAAAACCTGTCCATCATGCCTTCTATAAGGACAGGCCTCATAAACAGACTGCACACAATACATCTGAAAAACTTTTCAGTCAAATTAAAATTTTCAACACTAAAGGTTCACTATACTGTACCATTAGGCCTGTCATCACATGAATAAATATCGAGTATGCCATTCACTCATACAGTAAAATGATTATGGAACCTGCTGGTTTGAAGAGAAGGCCTGATTGGGGCCTTCTCACATTGCTGTGGTTCCCTATGGCACTAGGAAATGTATAATTTGTGCAGAGAAAATGTACTTAATCTGTTTCTCAAGTAAAGTACACCAAAGGCTGTTAAGCTGCCCCACGGGCACAGGTGTAGTGTGAAGAGAGACATCATAACAACAGCATATAACATCTAAATAAATACATGGGTGACATGTCCTCATCTGTTTTTTAGACACTTTAAATATGGACCAAATCTTATTAAAGCAACTTACAGTGCTGTGAGAAAGTGTTTGCCCCCTTCTTGATTTCTTACTTTTGTGTATATTTATATATCCCAGATCATAATACAAATGTAAAGAATAAATTTAAGAAAACACAAGTAAACACAAAATGCAGTTTTTAAATAAAGGTTTTTCATTTTAATAGGAAAACAAAATCCAAACCTACATGGCGCTGTGTGAAAAAGTGCTCGAACAAATGAGAAACAAAGTAATTGAGATCTATCAGTCTGGAAAAGGTTATAAAGTCATTTCCAAATCTTTGGGACTCCAGTGAACCACAGTGAGAGCCGTTATCCACAAATGGTGAAAATATGGAACAATGGTGAGCCTTCCTAGGATGTTCGTATAATTACCGGTACCCCAAGAGTGCAGCAATGACTCATCCAAGAGGTCACAAAAGATCCCACAACAACATCCAAAGAACTGCGGGCCTCCACCATAAGAAAAAGACTGGGCAAAAATTTCCTGCATGACAGAGTTCCAAGACAAAGACCACTGCTGACCAAAAAGCACATAAAGGCTCGTTTCAGGTTTGCCAGCCAGAAAACATCTTGATTATCCTCAAGACTTTTGGGAAAATACTCTGTGGACTGACGAGACAAAAGTTGAACTTTTTGGAAAGTGTGTGTCCATTACATCTGGTGTAAAAAGTAACACAGCATTACAGAAAAGGGACATCATACCAAGAGTAAAGTATGGTAGTGAGGCTGTGTTGCTGCTTCAGGACCTGGAAGACATGCTGTAGTAAATTGAACCATGAATTCTGCTGCCTCCTAAAAAATTCAGAAGGAGAATGTCCAGCCATCTGTTCATGACCTCAAGCTGAAGCACACTTGGGTTCTGCAGCAGGACAATGATCCAAAACACACAAGTGAGTCCACATCTGAATGACTTAAGAAAAACAAAATGAAGACTTAGGAGTGGCCTTGTCAAAGTCCTGACCTGAATCCGAATTCGATGCTGTGGCAGAGGGTTCATGCTGAAAAAAACATCCAATTACAACAATTCTGCAAATATGAGCAAGCCAAAACTCATCCACAGTGCTGTAAAAGACTCAATGACAGTTATCGCCAATGTTTAAGTGCAGTTGTTGCTGCTAAGGGTGGACCAACCAGTTATTAGGTTTAGGGGGCAAACACTTTTTCACACAGGGCCATGTAGGTTTGGATTTTGTTTACCTTTAAGAATAAAATCCTTTATTTAAAAACTGCATTTTGTGTTTACTTGTGCTTTCTTATATTTATTGTTTACATTTGTTTCATTGTGACAAATATACACAATGAAACAAATATAAAAGTAAGAAATCAGGAAGGGGGCAAAGACATTTTCACAGCACTGTATTTGAAGTCTTTCAAAATAATTTTTTCAAAATTGCTGCCAAAATATTCTGACTTTTGTATTCATCTCATAATAGTAAAGTTTTAATGTTTTAGACCTCACAGTGATTCAACAATTCAGAAACTAGGCTATAATTAATAATTTGGACTTATCTGAAATATATCCACATATTGAATGTTTACTCTTAATGATAGCATGACTTCTACTAGCCAACAGATTGCATCAACTATGTTTATCTTGCTAGTTATCTTTACCAAACTGTGTTAACTAACATCAGCTGATATCAGCTTTCTAGAGTAGGAAGGTCATTGTTGCCTATTATGTTTTCTTGGTGGTGAAAATGTTGCAGTTCCATCCATCCATCCATTTTCTACCCCTTAATCCTTGTGAGGGTCGGGGGGTGGGGGGGGTGCTGGAGCCTATCCCAGCTGACTTGAGCGAAGGCAGGGTACACCCAGTCCCTTCATAACAAAATACAAATCATATTGATGATCATATCAATCATGAAGCCATAAATGACTATAAAATATGGTACAGTATGCAGAGTATAATATGTGGTTCATTGTATGTATTGTGGGATAACTGGCCTGTCTGAAGTATAAGAAACATTGAGTACTATGTGCTCGCAAAAATATCATGTTCCTGGTTTTCATAAGAACAAAATATCAATGCTGAACTTAAGTCATGTACATCTACGTATGCACGACAGTGGAAAAAGGAAGATGTATAATGTACATAAGAATGTAACTTGATGACACAACACATTAAAAACAAGGATATAATATTACTTGAATTAAATTCTTACATGCTGTGTGCGTGTCTTATTTTGCAGGCCTTAAGACATCAGGTCAGCATGGAGAACTTCAGAGAGTGAAACAATGACAGAATGAAGAACATGTTTAAGTATTGTGCGTAATTTGCAGAAACGGTAAGTTTTTGAAGCATATACAGTAATATTCATCCTCATCTGCCCAAAACCCTCTTTTGTAAGTAGAGTTGCATCGACCAAAACGTTAAAGGCAGTGACTCTCACCAGTGTGCTTTGCTGCCTTGGTATAAGAGAAAGCAGCTTGTGCGAGTAATGTAATGTCATTTCACATGACCTCAATAGTTTACTTTGGGTAATGGCCCTCCATCCAGCTTCAGATTTCATAATTTTCACCATATCCCACCAGAGCTAATAAATCATGGTTCCTCGTTATAAACACTTTGCAGAGTAGCAGGTATATATTTCAAAAAGATTTGTCAAACAATACCAATTTGCAGGATTACTGGGTCACTCTATCCCAAAAGGGAACAAGAGGTCAAGGTGTGGAGCAGTCGGGCAGGAAGAAGGAACTTAGGGATGGGATGCTAATGGGAGCACAAGTCCAGAGTACCTGTTCTAAAATGGGGATGGGGGGTCTCACTATGTTGGGAGCGAAAGTGGCCAAATTGTCCTGCTTTCATTAGTGTGCTGAGTGAAGCCTCTGCTGAGGCCTCGATTCCCAAGACTCTCAGATAACAAGTAGCTTCCCACACTGAGCCTTTCTGTTTTCTGTTTCCTCTGCTATAAAACCAGCTAAAGAGAGAAAGAGACGGGGGAGCAAGAGTGATAGACGGGTGGGGAAAAGGGGACAGGGGACCCCCTTGGTCTGCTGTTATCTGTCTACTCAGTCAGGGAGAGGGGGAAGCAGGGCGGGGGGATAGTTTGGTTTATTTTCCCCAAGCCCAGTGAATGTCTGCCGACAAGGCATTTCTGATGGCCATGATAAGATATCCACCCCCAGTGTCTAACGCCTCTAGCTCTGACCAGACCTCCAGCTCTGGACTTTCAAGTAACCAGTTTAACCATCTCTCCAAGAGCTGGTACTGAAAGACAAAGTAAGGTGGTCCCTCGCTGAAATGCACAAATACAGCAGACTGAGTGAAAGCGGAAGGCAATGAGTGGAGGTCACTAATATGACCTCCCACACACAGTATTTCAGAGACAGACAAAAGCATTCCATAGGCAATGCCAGCCATTATGTTGGTGATAGACTCTAGATAGGGGCTGTAGACAACTAGTTCATGCAGCTGGCTGTTGTGTGTAAAGAATGTTGTGTTTGTTTGAGGCCAAGCTGCATATGGATGCAAACATTTTGGATGTAGAGAGGTCAGCGCTGAGGGCTGTTTAACCAGCTGGCAGCTGTTTGTCACTCAATACATATCTTCCTCATCCTCCTTATACTGCTCTCTTCTTTTGACCCAAATTAAAAAAAAAACATGAGTAGCTACAGATGAAAACTCAAAATACTGTGCCTGGTCATCACAGTCCCAGAGCATATACTGGTCTGAAAAAACCTGCAATTGGACAAATCACAGGTGTGTAGACTGCCAAGGTCTTTTTCGACTGCCTGAAAATGTTTAGCTTACCTTATGTACATCTACATACAGTATGTATGTACAATACAGTGCTGAAACCACAGCAGTAGGTGAAGCTCTTGATCTTTCCCAGACAACTTGAACAGCATTATGTTGAAAGTAGTTATGGAATTTTTGCCCCATAATGGCAAAAAATATCAAGCACTGCAGCATTAATAACGTCCATTTTATCTTTTTATACTGTGAGCTTAAAGTGGTTATCCACTTTAAGCTCAATGTTAAAAACACATTGACTCAAGGGACTTCCTGGTTAAATTATCTCAAATAAATGTTAAATTAAAAAAGAAGTTTGTAATCTGTTCAAATCACACAGCAGGTTTTTGGCACTACTGTTTACAGATCATTATCATTTAGCAATGTGGAACCTCACAACCTTATAACTGTGGTTCTTGGTCTGCACAGGTCTTTACTCTTAATTCATTTCACAGCAAACATAGGGTTTGTTTTTCTTTGTATGTGTCTTATAGAAGAAAAATGCTTGCATTTCAGTGCTTTGAGACATTTCAAAAGTCGGCAAAAGTAGCACATAGAAGTAGTTGGTGATCTAAACAGTTGGCA
This sequence comes from Pseudamia nigra, assembly GCA_029823295.1. Lineage (NCBI taxonomy): Eukaryota > Metazoa > Chordata > Actinopteri > Kurtiformes > Apogonidae > Pseudamia > Pseudamia nigra. The sequence continues at coordinate 25,560 of JAQQAE010000183.1, read as the reverse complement.
AATCCGGTCACATATTTGCAGAATTGGCATTTCTGACTGTCAGTGTACTTCAATCTAACTATAAAAATGTTATAATATTCAGAATACTTGTATGACCAGAACGTTGAGAAAATACTGTAAATATTATGTAAACTTTACCTGTGAGAAGATGACTTGTATTTCATAATTTACCTGCAAATTTCTTATTTAGTTTCATTGAAAATTAAGTAAAACATTAATAACTGAAATTTTAATTTAAAATGTATGTACATGGTTTGGTAGCACCATCCTATTCTCCCAAACCACTGATGCAATGCTAAAATACATGTGTCTAATGCATGTGATGCTCAAAAAACATAACTATTGTATTTTCTCTGTTTTGCAGAAACACACAATGGCAACATTTTATTCTGGGGACGCCTAGTGTGACCCTATTCTACTTACTGTTGAGGACAGAGAGGAAAGCTTTCAGAGTAACATACAGTGAGATGGGCACAGAAGCTAAACACATGTACACTAAAACACAAACATACACCCCCGACATTCTGAGCCAAGCTGCTTCTTATTTGGAAGTTCCATTACAGAGCACTCACACACGCACACCACCAAATGGTCCTAATCGATGCTCCCCACTCTACCCTGTCCGCTCACCTCTACTGATAGCAACAGGACAAACCTCAGTCAGAAGGCTGGGCTGAGGGCGGGAGGTTGAGGGAGTGACAGACACGAGAGTGAGCGGGTGTTTGTGTTGGAGAGGTAGGGCGGCAGGGGTGATAAACTGTGACCTTCTCTGCGTACTGCAACATGCCTAATGGCTGTCCTGAGTGCTCCAGCTCTAGGTGTCTGAGCCTCTAAATGGAGGGGTATTTTTATCTTCTTCACTCACACACATACTCACACACGTTAACAAACACCGGGACTGTGTGTATAGTCATAGCTGACGTCCGGGTGCACCACAGGGTGAGCGAGGGCTGGCGAGTTGGCACGCAGCGCTGGCAGTACTCAAGTTCCTGATAGCTTTCAAAGTCCTTTGATGTTCTTTGCATCCCCCGGCCCCCTAACCGCTCCATCCCCCAACTCCCCCTTGCAGGAAATTGCATTCTGTCCACTGCCATAGCAGATAAATGAGGCAGGAGAGGGGCTGCACACTGTCACCAGCCGACCTGGCCTGTCTCACACTACAACCTGCAGTGTGTTAGCCGCGTGTGCTCCTATCCAGCACGCATGGCTGGGCTTTGGAACAGAGGATGAATGTGCACCTAAATGCACAAATCTATACAGACACAAATGCACATGGACATTACTGTGGACAAGAATGTTGTTGTCTACTACATCTTCACTTCTGCTTTCTTAGCAGTGGCTCGTAGAGTCAAAGTAATGATATTTAAAGGCTCCAAGTTGGAAATTTATGTTTTTATTAGTGTAAATAGGGCTGGGACAATACGCTTTTGTTGCAATTCGATTTATCATTATATTTGGGTGCCGATTCAATTTGATATTGCAATTCTATGAGTATAAGTATTGCGATTCAATTATTGTGATTATTGTGATTTTCTTAACAAAAACAAGTTGAATTGCACACTTCTCACCTCAACAAGCACTGAATCAACCAAATGAACAATGTACAAAATACTCTGAAATTAAACAAAATATCCATCCATAAAATGAATAAATATGAACAAACAATCAAGAAAATTAGCAGAAATGAACAAAATACTACACAATAATCAACATAAACTAACAAAAATAATAAAAAGGGGAAGAAAATATGAAAGAATATAAAATGTCAATTATAAAATCAACCAAAAAGAGTGAAAATAATAAAAATAAACAAAATTATTCAAAAGGTAAACAAAATTTTTGCATAAGGAACAAGATAATTTAAAAATGAACAAAAATCAGTTTTTGCTCCAAAGTACAAAATGCTGCAGCACCCACTTACTGTAGAATTCAATCGTCCACTGTTTTCACCAGAGTCATCTTACTACAGCTGTAGCTTTACAGTTGCTGAGAGGCCACGTTCATAATACTGTATGTAACATCTGTGGAGAAAACCAGCTAATGCTAACTGTGCGGCACCTACCATATTTTCTGCGTTGTCAGTGACCAAAACGACATTTTCTCTCCATATGGAGATTACATAGCTACTCCGGTCAAACCTGTCCGGAGTAGCTATGTAATATTTGCCCCTGTGTAAGACACTTGTCTGGAGAACACGGGATGTGATGTAATGGGCAGTGATGGTGATGAAGGGCTCGGTGATGCAGGACGTCCATGCGTCACAGGTAAGACCAACTTGTTCCACTCTTCTTCCATGGTTCAGCTCTTATCTGCTCAACTTTTCTTTGACTCACTTCTCTGTATATTTGTTCACCATTTTCCGCTGTTGTCTACTCCAGCTGGCTACTTATCTGGAAATGGATATGACGTAATGTCATTGCCATCAAGACCATATTAAATAAATAGTCAAATATCAATTCTCTCTGTAAAATCCTCAGAAAATAAGAATTGTGTTGTTCAAGTGCCATGTGTTTATACAGTATCTTGGCAGATCCTCTTCCATGTTGCCCACCATGTTTCTCTGTCATTTTTCTATAGTATCTCAGAACAAACATCAACCGTATTTTCCTGATTAAAAGTCGGTGTTTTTGCATAGTCTGGCGAGGGGAGTGACAAAAACATTGGAGCGACTTATATTTTGAATAAATTCGACCATAGGGTGCTTGTCACTCTGACAGCCGCTAGAGGAGACGAGCCACAGCGCAGCTCAGGCGCACACCCGCGGCCACGCGCCTGAGGCCCGAACAGATGCGACCTGTTCTGCAGAGCGACTAATACACGTTTTTTTCTTCTTCATTATGCATTTTTTGGCTCGTTCGACAAACATACCGGAGCGACTTTTCACCTGGAAAATACGGTACTTTTCGCATTAATCTAGATCTACTATGTTCAAATTGTAGGAGAGGGTGATGTATAGATATTCAGTTTATCATAGACTGCAACCTCAGCACTACATATTATTCAGAATTGCTTGCTGAAGCTTTAATGCACAATTAAATAATGGTAGCTTAATAGTATAGAGAATACAGGATAAGTTTAGCAAAGAAAACATACACCCACCAACCAATCAGAATAACAGACTGTAAACTCAAACTGTGTGAACACATATGAGCAATGATTAGTACGTAAATCTGACCCACGTTTTTCAGTGCTAGTTTTAGAAATAGGCTTATTTGGTATTTTACCCTGTAGGTTTATGCTATACATTTTATATTATATATTAAATATTACATATTGAACCTTTAACTTATAAAAATACAGTTTTCAAAATTACACTTTTCAAGTTACAAGGGAAATCAGCTTCCCTTTCCCTTTTGATTTCTGACTGTGCTTATAAATGTGTTTGCTATACTGTCAAATGAAATCTATCAAATCTATAAAAAATATATTCTTTGTGAACTAAAAGCAAAACTAAAGGTAAAACAAACAAAATAAAGTTAAACTAAAATATAAATCAAGGCCACAAAATAAAAATAGAGCCAAATATACCCTTGCATGCATAAAAACTAAATGAAACAAAGCAGTAATAAAAAACAAATTGAAAGACTGCCTGTGTGTAAAAACTCATGGAAATTTCAAATCTGCAACACCGGAAGAACAACACTTCACACGTGCAGCTAGCATGTCACATCTGATTACATCATGTAAGATCCATCCATGCGATCCTTCCATAGACATTGTCTGGGAATGTCCAGAAATAATGCAGCTATAAAGGCCTTGCTCACACAACAGTGACCACGGTGGTTCTTATGGGCATGGAGACGACCAGAAGTTTGCTTTTGAGGGTTTGTGAATGTGAAAATGTGAGATTATGCTTCATCTCATGTGTAAGGCTGTACATGTGTGACTACAGGTACATGTCTGACATCAGTGACGTATATGCAAGAGACTAACTTCAGCCAAAAAGTGTGTTTGACTAGTTCTCTACTACACGCAACACAGTGTGCTGCAGCAAAATGAGTTATAGCTAGAAGGTGATGTCAGCCCTTTGAACCCAGTGGTCAACCCCACCCTGTGCACCATGGGTTTTGTGTGAGTAGAGTAGTATGCTGAACTAGTGTATGCATTGAATTTATATGCCCTTGTGTGGCCAATGGAAGTAATTGTCTTTCTTATTACATTTTATTTTAATGTTGTAGTCCAATGTGTAGCATTGAGGAGGATCTAACTGGTGATTTAAAATGTAATATTATTACCTCTGCCAAGGAGTGGTGAGTGGTGGGAGTGATGTTTCTGCTGGCATTTGTCTATCTGTTAATTAGTTAGTTATTTAGTTACTGAAGCAAGATTACTCAAAAATAGTGAGCAGATTTTGTTAAATTTTTCAGGAAAGGTGTGAAATGGGACAAGGAACAGAAGATTAGATTTTGGTGGTTGTCTGAATCACCATCTCAGTGCACACTGTTTTTTGCACTGCCCAGTCAAAATCTGGAAGGAAGAAAACACTAAACTTCTCTGCACCATGATGGAGCGGAAACTGACTGACAGCTTGGTTCATGATCTAACACTGAAGGATTTCCATAATTCTGTAGCCCTCGTTTCTTGGTTGGTAGCGTGCTCCACATCTCTCTGGGTTGTGGGTGTTTGCAGGTTATAGTTGAGATACCAAACACGGCAGGACAGTTTTACGGAGGGTTAGCTGTACAGCACATGTGCTGTCTGACAAAACACGAGAGAACGCTGTCACACTCAAACCTGTCCAACCGTAAACAAACACAGGGAGGAACCAAAATTATGACCAACTGAAAGGGAGGTACTTAGAACCTAAATACAGTGGAACCCCAGGTTACCAGTTCAAATTCTTCCGGGATCAAGTTCGTGAAGTGGAAAATTGTGACCTGGGACTGGTTTTCACATAAGAATACATGTAAAACCAGTTAATCGAAGACCCAAGAAAACTCCCATACATACACACGTGCATGTAAGGTATCTGGAAAAAATGTTTAATTATTATTATCTGAAAATGAAGTTATGTTAATCATCTAAAAAGGAATGCATGAAATTAGTTTTAAAATTATTTATAATGACACGTTACCTTGGAGACAGACAGCTGCAGGCAGGGTGTTTCTTTTTCTATGAACCCCTGGAACAGTTCATAGTGCCACAACTTCTCCTTAATCTCTGCTGTTGTTGTAATCTCCTCCTCATTGTCATCCTCTCCCCTGCTGAACTGCTGCTGAAACTCCTGTTGCTGTGCCTGTAGCTCCTGGAGGTCCTCGGTTGCGAGCGCTGCTTCAGTATCGTGCAGATGGTGGACATACTGCTACTGTACTCCTTAGCCAAATCAGTCACTCGAACACCATGAGAATGTTTTCCTATGATATCGTGTTTCACCTGCATCGAGATCATATTATGGGTTTGCTTCTTACCACTAGCATCCTTCTTAGGTCCCATGATGAAAAAACACATTATTTCAGGTGAGAAAAAGGCACCAATATGAAGCACAATAGAGCATGAGTTTCATGTCAAAGTTTCAGGTCAGTCAGTGAGTAGCGTGCTCTCCTCTGGGTCTCGGGAACTACTTCACTTGCAACCCAAGTTTTTGCTTGTGAGCCGGAACAAAATTTTGCCTGAAAACATGTCACCCCCCACCCTGTGATCCCCAACATAACTACACAGCTAGCAAGACACACCATCCACCAGAGCAATAGCTATGTGAGTCTGGTAAGAGCAAAGAATGTGTACTGTGCATCTAGCTTAACCAATGGTGCTCACAGAGTAACAGGCTTCCTCTGGAGGCTAACACTAGCGTAGCCCTTAGCCACCGCTACAGTAAGAATGACCCTTTAAGGAAGTCTGGCACACTATAATGTCATACTGGGCCCAGTTGAAAAAAAGTGCCACCACAGAGAGTTTGTGAGACTTGTGAAATGTAAGTTGCTTTTCCAAAGGATTTCTAAGATATACGTAGGTAGACTATGATCTTTCTGCTTTCTGACATATTTAAGATGAGAAGTCTGCATTGCAACATAGTAGATAAATCAGAAATTATGAAAAAGCATGTCATGGGCACTTTAAAAATGGAAAGTTGGTGCAGACTTGTCTTATACAATATTGATACAATAACAACTGAGACGCTCTCTGACCAGTCAGCACTCTGCATTTTTTTCTTGTCAATTTTGCCATCACCGCAGCTTGCTTGGAAATTTAGTGGAGGTAATACCCAATAAAGAATGAGGTGTCATCCACAAACTTTGCCCACTGGAAAAAAAAATAGTTCAAGTTGAGTGGCACTGAGTTCATCTGGTACTATGTGGTGGAAAAGCACCACATTTTTGGAAGCTTTCTGCTGAAGTGAAGACCTATTAAAATGAGTGGCAGCATGATTCATGTCACACTTCTGTAAAGTTGTTTCCAATATATTTTAATTTGCCAACTTTACCGCCTCAGCAAAGTAGGAAAATATACAATGTTTCAGCTCCTGTGTCTTTTAAGTTCCAAATTACACATAAACATTCATAACATCTGTACTGCTCTAATGTTGAGGTGACTGTATAATTACAAGGAGTTTTTGGAATGATTCATATTAATTAACATTGGGATTTGTATGTGCTCAGGTAAGTCTGTTCTGCAATATAATATAAAAAAGAACATAATAAGGCCTTGTTTCTGGGAAATTACAGTTACTTTTATCTAAAAACATATTAGAAAAGTAATGCCATTTGTGGAAACTAACTTTGTTTTAATAAGGTATGGTCCATTCCATTTATCTTGGAGGGTGGAACTTGGAATGGCATAAACCCTGAGATGATCACATTCTTGCCGTGAAGTCAGAAAAACATGGACATCCACAGGAAAATTTGACTGACTCATTTGGTGAAAAGTCACCTTCAAATCATATGAGCACTGTATGTGACAACACTACATGGTACTGAACAAATAGAAATAACATAGTTACCAGTCCAAGAATATACACTGAAGAGTAGTATGACTAATGTGATATCAAATAGCAGATATCAGGGATCACACTACTGGTGTGAGTAGCAGCCATATTTAATTATTAAGTTGGAGGTTGGTGGGATTGTTCCAACTTTCTGAGTTGGAATTTGGACTTCACAGGGCATTCCCGTTGAAATTTCTTATTAGGAAATTCAAAAAACACAGTACAACTGGAATGCACTAATATTCTATATAAGGCATCTCAGCTACTTTTATACAAATACAGTTGGGTCACAGCTGGCTCCAAGCACAACACGTATTGCGACACAAACGTCACACGAGTGCATGAACACAACAACCCAACAATAGTAATTCTGTATTAACCCTAACATTGGGTGATTTTTACCCACGTGACTGGGGTCACATGATTTTCATTGTGTTGCTGCTCTCCAAGTTGCATAGGTCAGGCTGCTCACTGATGTCATCAAAGGAAGGTGTTTCTCTGCTCCCATCCCTGGTTTTTCAAAAGGCATGTTTTCAGGTGATTTTAACCCAATGTTCGTGATATAGAGTCAACATTTTAGGTGGATTTTACCCGATTAAGGGGTAGAAAATGGATGGATGGGTAGTGTTTGTGTATTAAATCAAGAATAACAGCTTATACGCCTGCCATATTTATTGTCCCATATCATGCACAGTCACATGCCAACAAGTGAGTAAAATATGGCTAAGGTATATTTACGTTGGTAACCATTAGCCATGCAGATTTCTTCTTTTTCTCTTCACCACTACTCTATTAGTTGTATGTAAAGCTTAAGGTAAGTCAGAGTGGTCCTGGATTTTGCATGTAATCCTTATTTAGTGTAATGGTTATGAATAAATATCACTTAGTGGTAATTTCCAAAGGAATTCCTAAGGTCTAAAACATTTTATAGCCAACTGGTCATTTTTATTGGCTGTTATTGCAAAAGTGGGCAATTGAGGCAACAAAATGGAATTAATGTCACCAAGTATAAAACTATAACTTAATGATAGCCAAAGCAAAACACTTAAAAATTGAACTTTTAACAGACACTAACAGCAAAAATTGAAAGAAAATATTTCTAGTCAAATGGCAAATCTGGCCTGACTCTCTCACCCGTCTCCCCGTCAGCTTTTTCTTTCTGCACCATGCAACACTCTCCTGTTGATGGGAGTGATCTTGCATGTGATGAGTGAGGAAAGCAAGGACACCATGTGGTTCTCTCCCACGTAACGCACACACCACATGTGGATACACACAGTTATGTACACACCGACCCCCATTACCCAGCACCACCACCACCACCGCCTATTTGACTGCCCCGCATGACCCTTCATCCTCTCCTGAGCTATAGCAGAGCCCCCCTACATATCAGCGAGCTTCTGATTGACAGGCCGTGAAGATACACCAACATGGTCTCCATTTAGCTCAAGTACCACACCGCCATCAACTCAGACACCACTAGCCCCCCAACCCAGACCCACCACCCATACCCCTTCCATGTCTCAGGAGAAAACACACTTGAGCCAAAGTGTTTCAAAGCAGGATGTTTCCTGGGGAGAACAGGTTTCATCTCGGGTCAGTGTTCACTGCTGTGATGGAGGGTGCTTTTTCACGAGGGTGCAGAAGGGGGGGTGGTCAGCTTATGGTTGGGGATACACGAAGAAGAGGAGGGGGAGTGAGAAATGGAAATAAGGCATGTGGATGTTTAAAGAAGCATGGTATAGGTAGGTTGAAAGAAGTGTGTGTGTCTTTGGAAGGGGCTGGAAGTGGAAGTAGGGTGAGTGAGGTAGCAAGTGGAGTGTCTGGGGGTTAGAGAGTTTGGAGAGGTGAGGTGGTGGAGGGGTTGCTGAAGGTGTTTAGTCCTGAGAGGAAACATTAGCAAAGCGAGGAGGAAAAGCTGCCAAATTAACTTCTCACCCTTTCAATCACACCCCTGAGAGTTCCTGCCCCACTTTACTTCTGCCTATCTGGCTCCACTTTTTGGACGAAGAGGTTGTTTCTTTTTGTATCCTTTTTTTTTTTTACTCTAGAGAAACATTGCACCCTCACACCAACCCAAGTGCAACCTTCTGAACCCCTTTGCACCCCCTCTTTCACCCACCGGCCAACACAAACACTTTTACAGCAGCCGATCTTTTTGCAAGACTTCCCTCTGCTTTTGATTCTGAAACAGCGGAAAGGCTTCAAATGTGCCCCTCCAAAATAACGGTAATGTAGCAGAAATCAAACTCATACCTTGTTAAATCTATCCTCTCTCCAAACATGGGCCAAAAAAGAAGGAATCGAGCCCCGGAGAAAAGAGAAAATCACTCAAATGTATCACATCATTCCAGGAAGAGAATAAACTGCATTAATGTAGGTTTAAAAGATCACCAGAGGAGTGGAGCAGATGGGCTTTCATGACTGGCGCTTTTGTAAAGCCATCCATGCGCATTCAACTCAACCCGCTCCAGCTTGAGCAGCATGGTCTGGAGTGCGCTAATACAGTTCAGATCTCTCTCCTCCTCTTTGTGGTTCCCTCCCGCCCTCCCTGACATTTTTACACAGAGCCATTCCAGCCTAATTTGTTTGTATTTGTGCATTTTTCCCAGTTTTCCTTGCTTTCTGGTTTGCCTCTTTTCTTTTTTGACTACGTCTCTGCCATGAACCAGATTAGGTGGTTGGTCCATCCTCTTTGAGTCCCTTCAATCTAAAATAGATGATTAGAGTCATTCTACAAGACAAATGTAACTTTTCTGGACGCTCTAAATCTGTTTAGGCACATTTAATAGTGTCAATTATTGTGGGGCCAGACAGGGGACTTGGGCCTTTCTGTAGTCAGGGCCCTTAATAACATTGACTCCAACGAGAAGCAGATGCTGACCCGCTTGGTCCCTTTGAAAAAAGACATTTGAGTAGTTCTGCTTCTAATTTATGAGCCTCCCTCCACATCTGGAATTCTTTATAATTAAAACATAAACCCCAAAGTTCTACTTCCACCTGTCAAACGTTGAGAAGATGAACATAGTAATGGGCTTCTCCTGCACTGGTGGAGAGATGGAGAGACTGGTTTTACTTGTTCTTTTTTAAGGAGGGGAAAAGGGGTAATAAGGGGGGTGCAAAGAGAGGCCTTCTCTTGTGATTGTTTTTGTGTTACAGCAAGCTCGGGTGCGCTGTATAATTTTCGGCACTGAAATTATCCAAGTTAAAGCCAAGCTACTGCAGAAACACTGAAGTAGAAGCTGGCATATTGAAGTCCATTGTTGAAAATAACATGTTATTAAGAAACAGATTACTCTAACAAGTAATGTAATGTGATGGAGTAATGTAAATAGCATTGTAATTTTTCAAATTATTATGAAATTAATTACCAGAAGTTAAACAAGCTAATTGAGCTATATTGTTGTCTGTAAAAATAGAGGACAACAATAGCTGGAATGTGAAGTCAATGCAAGTATATTAAAATAGGTACCGTCTTCGTAAAAAACTTATGGAGCAAATATTTCATAAAGTTTTCCATTTTACCATATCAGTGCTTTGGTTTTCATGGGATCTGCACACCCATTAGCCATCATTCTTCTGCAGCATTACTTTCTTGTCCAGATATGGTCACCTCCACCTCAAAAATCCCAAGACTGCAAAGCAATTGTGGCGCAGCCTCAAGGCTTAAAATCAGTGCAGTCTTTTCACCTTACTTCCTGTTAATGATAGAACGTCACCTGACCTTTTGGTGCCACATATGAATCAATAATCAGGGAAAAATAAGGAAAGTTTTCTATGAAATAAGTTTCCAAGCTGTTATCACAGAGCCAGACAATAGAGATAGAGTTGTTGGATTAAAGTTGAAGTCAGTCAATGACAACAAATGATCAGCTGATGATGACTCAAACACAAAACTCATGGAAGTAAGTACATGACCACACATGAATCAAAGTGGGTATAAAGCAAGTCTCTTGGGAGCTAATCCTGTTTGGGAGAAATAATTATATTTCTTTATTTTTTTTGGAGCACTGTTAAAATCACAAGGTTTGAAGTCAAACAATCTTAGGATCAGTTTAATTAGATCAAATGTACCATTTTTCTTTTGAAGTTTTTTTTCATCTTTGGGAAGCGGGTTCAAAGTGATGTCATAAAACGTATTATGGCAAGAAGGAAATAAAGATTTCCGATCTCATGGTCAGTATGAACAGGAAGCATCACACTCAAGTTTAATAGATTTACTTTCCATGTATTAGCTAGTAATGAAAGCAAAGAAATGGATTTGCCATGGCTGGTGGATAACATAATTGCTCATAATAGGGTTTGTTCCAACAGATCAATAGGACCTACATGAGTGAGTTCTGAGTGTGTGCGCATGTGTACGTGTCTGCAGAGGTGTGTGAGCGCAAAGCCTCTCAAACTTCAAGCTCCCTTCATTAAATCAAATTAAAATCCTGCACCCAGCAGATTAATATTTCTCTTTTTTCTCTTTTCCTCCTTCCTCCTCACACCCTCCTTTTTCAGAGCTCAAGACAAAAGCAGCAGTGAGAGGGTCTGTGGAGCTTGTGGAGGTTGGAGAGTGCAGCTCGTGCAGATAATCCTGCTGTGACTACGGCCGTGAGGACAGCATTCCTTTCATTTTCTCTGCTATTACTAGATCACTGTAATTAAGTCTTCAGTGTTAACAGTGGAACAGGCCTGAAGAGAGAGCTGATCCACACCAGCTACCCGTGGCCACTACCAGACACAAGGAGTCACCAAGTGCTCTCAGTAGAGTTTTCCCCTATATGGATTTGAGTAGTTATTTTTCTGACAACCTTTTTCTTTAATTTCGAAGAGTTTAGCACAAAGGTTGGGATTTCATTCTACAAAACAGGATTTGCACTTCAGTTTAAATGCAATTGAGGGCAAGGTTGGCAAAAAGTGCACGTGTATCTATTCAAACAGAAAGACTGAAAGCACAGGTGTAGAAATGTAATGAAGACATACTGTAAAAGTGACATCATTTAACTACTCTAGCTTTGAATAAAAGACAAAATATAGACTGAAAAAAATAAAACAATTAACTTCACTACAATTTACAAGATAGTTTCCAATGTGTTCAGTTTTCTGCAGCTCCCTTCGGATTCTCTTGTTTTATTTTTGTCTTGTCACATTTGTTATGCATGATATACACCAAGGGATCATATTTTCAATATGTAATTGTGTCACCCATTTAGGTTGAAATTGATCTTCACCTTGACAAGTCACACACTGATGCAAACTGAAAATAATCAGGAATTTCCCACAAATGGAATGGAAGTACAGCAAGGAGCCTGTTCCGGCGAAATGTTTGTTCATGATAAAATGAAGGAATCAAGGTAAAACAATGTTAGAAAAGTAATTAAGGAAAGTGCAAAAAGCTTTAGAAGTATACTTACAAAATAAAATTCTCAATAATTTGACAATTTACATTTTTGCTTAGCATTACATTTTTATGTGAGGGTACATTGGTGCTGTTTTCCACGGACAGTACAGTGGTGTGAATGCTCATTCACTCTCTAGTGTGGACCAAACAAGTAAACTCTGGTACGCTTGAAAACTGGGGGTCCTGGTTCACTTGCTAGTGAACCCTGGTGTGGTTTGCTGAAAAAAACCGACTATCCAGCGGAACAAAGAAGATGGGGGCTGATAGGGCGCAATCAATTTGTTTCTGAGGGACGTTATTGATTCTCTCTCACATACGTGTGTTTCACAGATGGTATGCAATCCTAAAACTTTGAAGTCCTTGCAATACCTCACAGGGCATCTGGGTAAACACACCAGCACATCGTAGTCTCTCTCTCGATCTCTCTTTCTCTCTGTCTCTCTGTTACTCCATACATGAGACAAATGTACCAGTTGCAAAGCAGAAGACGAATGAGAGCAAGAGACTACGTTCTGCGGGGGTTATACAGAGCAACGTGCTGGATAGCGTGCTGCCTCACCTGCTGCTCACATTCGGCAGCTTCTTATGAAAAACATGTAACACATGCATAATTTTGCTGCAGTGCCATTGATTATTTGTGGTGAACAAGGTGGCTGAAAGGGATGGATTTCTGTGTTCAGTCCTGACTAATCAATGAGCCAGGTTTTCTTCTTCCTTGTGCTTTTTTTCCTTCTTTGTCAGTGTACACGTTGTCAGGCAGTTTGGTGCGCTTGATTAACGTGCAGTGTGAAAGTGAACCAAACCAAATGAAGATGAGATGTTTCTCGGCATTCCTCGCCCAACCTACCCAAATACCCCGGACTATCCAGGTGTGAATGTGACCTTAGTTTGCATTATTTGCAAAGTCACAACTGCTTTCAGCCTAAATCAGTTCTGTTGTAACAGAAAAATATTTCCTTGGTGTATCTGTTGTGAGTAGTGCATGACAATCAAGATGAAATTATTGTAAGAGCTCCAAAAAAATCAATTCATACAAGGAATGGAAACTTTTCAAGTTACAATGGTTTTCATATTATGACTTTTAGACTTGGACGGTGTTACAAGTCAGGATGAGTATTAGAAACAGTGTGGAGGAGGGCAAGGCCAACTGAGAATGTGCTCCCATGTGCATTTGGAACACCTGTGAAAAGACATATGGATATTTGTGAATGTACGGATGAATGCATGCTAGACCACATGAAACACAGCCAGGAACATAGTTTTTATTCCCAACGTGAAAGTCAGCATCCTGAAGGTACCATACTCCTGACGGGGTTCTCACAAATCTTCCAAAGCACTCTCTTGAAGACAACTGCCCTCTGTTGCTACTGTTAACTCATAGTGTCAACTGTGATGAGGAAAGGCAACAATGTCTGCAGGTGTGAGGTAGTTAAAACCAGACCAAAGTTGTTCCCAGCATTGACATAAAATGCACAGGCTCAAAAGAGATGGAGGTGGGTGTTTTTAAAAGGAAGGAGGTTATACTGCTGTCCCGAGGGAGAGAAATGAGCACAGTGTGTGACAGGTTTAAGGAAAAAGCAGGAAAAAGGGAGAGGAGACAAAACATCGGGGAATGGAGGAAAAAAATCAGGCAGTAGATGGTGAATGAGCAGGGGGGAAGTGGCAGAAAAATAGAGTAACAAGAGGGGGGAAAAGGGAGACACAGGGGCAAGCTTCTACACAGGGAGGTGGAGGGAGCAGGAGAGAGGAGGGCCTCTTTGTGGATCATTGGCAGATAATGGGCTCATTAGGCCAAACGTAGCTTAAAAAGGCTCCGGCTCTCTAAACAAACAGAACAGGCGCTGAGGAGATGGACTTAAGGGCCCGACATGGAGAGAGATATAATGAGGCCCTCCGCCCCATCCAACAGACCAAAGGGAAGCTTACCAACTGCCTCACTCAAATTCCCCAGCGATCAGCCAACCTGCTTCAGCCCTAGTTGCCCTCAGCTCCTGACACAAATGCACCTCATGATTCTTGTTGTTTGTAGTCTCTGTTTTTCCACTTTCTTTTTGTTCATTCATTTTATTTAGTCATTCATTTACTTTTCTGTTTGTGCACAACAAAAGGACAAAACTGTGTCCTACTCTGACTACAGCGGCAGCAGTATTTGAGCTGTAACCAAGCCCTTTTGCTAATTTACTCACTCAACAGCCAAATACAACAAGAACTGCAATTAACAAAGATGTGTTCAACTTTGTGACCCTTGCCCCGATAATAAAGTCATGACACGACAAACTTTATGACCTTGTGACCTTTGAACTTTGTTTCAGAAAAACCTAAATTAAAACATAAATGGAAATATTCGCTGCAAGTACATGAGTTACCCAAATATAGTACACTGGATTAGTTTTTCAATATTTTAGAGGTTCACTGTGACATCATTACTGATATCTAGTGGTCAAGTTGTACTTTGCAAATACCTGAAGACCCCTTGCCTTATCCTCCCCTGTGGTGGCTGCTGCCGACAACAGCTGACAAAAATGCTCTGGAGTTAGAGTTTGTTGTTACTACAGACAGAGAGTGGTGCAACACAGACACTCCTACTCCTTCTGTTTATATCTATAAAGGGCCCTTTTCTTCTGTAGACAAAGTATTGATTCTCATGTAATTTATGATGCGTTCCATTTACCTCAGAACTCAGAGGATAGAAATGGGAGTGACATAAATTCCAAGCTCTGACTTCCGAGTACAACTGGAACGCATCATAAGACTCTGCTAATGTTAATTTCAGGTGATTATATAAAAATGAAATCATAAGTACTATATATCGACTTCACATAAATGTTAGGCCTCTACAGCAAAATTGTTGTTAGGTTTTATTAAGGTTTTATGGGTGGGGTTGTTGTGTTAATTCGGTGTGGATGCAATTTTGTACACCAGTGAAAAACAGTGGCCCGCACACATGGAGCTGACATGCATTTTTTTAAATACTTTTTCCAGCATAAAAACAAATACTTTTCACCTCTTCCACTGCTCCCTGCTTGGTGGCTTGGCCCACACATCAACCGCACAATCTTCTCCCAGTAAATACATTTGAGTCATGTTTAAGTTTGGTTCCCCTTAACAAAACATCTGAGTTATTTATTTCCCATCACCTTATAAAGTGGAGTCGTCAAGATACTGCAGAACATCATGATGCATTACTCACTCATTAGCATTAGTAATCCAGCGCTGTCCTCATCTCTGGCTTTCCCCAACGAGCAATACCGTTCAGAAAACCCCTCAAGTGATGCAAATAAAATGTTACAGAGAAGTCAGGAGAAATGTGAGCTGCAGTGTTTAATGCTTGTGGTAAAAGGATGCTGTTCCAACAAAGACGTTTGTGGGAAACTTGAATTCCTATTAAGCAATTGGGATGTGAGTTGCATTGCCAGAAGGGGATAGGCCCTCAGTTGTGTTCACTTAGATGCCACTTACGGTAAAGACCCATCTCTGTGCAGCAATTGCTTTGGTGAATAACAAATTCCTTTAGAGGTCCAAATTGAAATTGTATGACAGCGCGTGCGATTGAAGTGCTCCACTGTAGCATACTATTAGGTACCATGGCTGTAAGCAATAACAGAGCACTACGCCTTGAACTCCTTTGTAATCAACTCAGGGAAATGTTAACACAGAGCATGGCCATCCAACCATTGAAACTGCCATGAGATTTATAGTGAGAAGAAGTAAAGAGGGTCCTGTCTGGTTCTCCTGGAAACCAAAATATCTTCCGCTCTTCTCCCATTACAGAATGTTTGCCTTTGTTTGCCTTTATTAATACCAATATATTACACCGGGAAAAGCAGAAGAGCATTACTTGGAAGGACAGAAGCGGGAATAAAAAATGGAGGTATCATAAGGGGGGCCAGGGCGGTTTCTGTTCATCTCCAGCTGCTTCTCTGCTCATCATGCTGAGAACTAACATGAAACACACTCACGCTACGGCCTCCTCTCACACACATCTGACATCCATTAAGGATACTGATGGAGCACCAAGCCTCTGAGGGGACTTGCGGTCCCATCTCTCAGCTGCTCTCCTCGAAAAGAAAAGAAGGAGAAGGGGGAGGACACGAAGAGATTGAAAGAAGGGGAATGGATATTTCTGACAACTGGAAATTGGTCCAAACTTGGAATACAATGCTTGCTTCTTCTCCCTTGCATGGGGCACCAAACCACATCTTATAGTCCGCTCAACATGTGCATGGAGGTTTTTAACAAAGCTCAAATAACCTAGCAGGGAGAATTTTGCAGGTTTTTTTTATGGAAAGCACACCATTTCACCACAAACGCACACATTTTTAGAATGGTTTTCATGATCCAACTATATATTTTTGGAACATGAGACAAGCATAAAAAAGTGGAGGTCGTGCAAGAGTAAAATGGGTTCAGACGTGCAGGGATTTGAGGATTTTACTTTTATTTTGCAAGTCACTGTTGTGTTTAAAGGTAAAATAAAAGGTGCTTTTGGAGGCAGATTTCCAGATATTGCAGGACACAGTGTAAACATTAGAAAGGCACTTGAGGTTAATTTATGATTTATGAAATTACATGACTAAACTTAATTAATATATAAGCAAAAATAATTGTTTTTACTTGAATGAGACAATGGGACATAAAAACATAAGGAAAAATTCGATTCTATCAGTTTGTTTGCTCATGACTAGAAGTCTAAAATACTACTGGGCAGAAAATCATTTGCCCCAGTTACCACAGCAGCAAATTTGGAGTCTGCGGCAAAACCGTCTTTGAGTGTTCTCCAGGCCATTCTGTAAAAACATTCCAAAGCTGTCTGTGGGATATGTCTATTCCCTGGGAACATTCCCCCACTCAGATAAGTCAACCTTGACAGTGTGAAACATCATCTGAAAACACTGAGGATCACCCCAACACATGTAGGTCTCCATTTAAGGCCACAGAGGTCCTGAGGGCACAACACTCATGTTGTAAATGACAGACCTAAAGGAGAAAGTTTACTCATGGGCAGTGTATTTGACATTACCTTTAAGACTTGGGTTTGTCATCCATCCTGCAGGAGGGTTTGAGAAGATGAATCAGTGCAAGGCTGAGTTGAGTATAGCTATAAAAAAAACACAACTGCAAGAAAACAAGGTTGTGTTCAGAATCACATACTCAACACTAGTATTTTGTAAAAGCTCAATATGTAAGAATCGTGCTTGTACTTGTTTTGTGCTGGGAATCAGTCGCTACACAATGTTGCTGCTGTAGAGGAGCACACAATGGATGTTGAAGAGCTACAGTGCAAAGATCAGGACTTTTGCAGAAAACAATTCTTAGCCCTAAAAATCAGGCTTTGCTCATCAGTGTAGATAACTGAGACCACCATTAGGTTAGAAATGGTATCAATAAATGATAGTATAAAATCTGTAACCAACGTGAAAATAAATACAAGCAGCTGTTGGAAATAATTTACAGATGTTTTAACAATAAGCTCTCTTTTTCTTTGCTTTTCGGTGTCAGTTCCATGACCACATTAACTAATTTTAGTGAGTTTGAAGTTCTTTGCTGCAAACCATCATTTTATATGAAAATGTGTCAGCACACACTGATGTTCCAGGTGGAGGAAATGCATCTTAAATTAAGTAGAGCACTGTAATGAACACTGACACCTCACATTACCCAGTGATGTTCATTTTATCACACCTCTGTTGACTATTCCTGTGGAAATAGATTAAAAAAAGATTCATTTCTATCAGCAATACCACCTGATAACAGTCATTTTCTTAATCCTCTGGTAGGTCAGGTGGGGCTAGAGGCTGTCCCATCCGACTCAGGGTGAAGTGCAGAGTACACCCTGCACAAGTCACCAGTTTATCACAGTGCTGACATTTGCAGCCAGACAACAATTCACACTCACATTCATACCTACTGGCAATTTTTGAGTAACCAACTTGCCATTTTGTGTTTCAAAGTTCCTCAAGTTCAGGATGTCCTCTAGTTGTCCAACTGGGAATCTTAGGATGCAGCAGGAGAGCTAGACTGGTCTGATGGCAGTTTATTGAAGGTATCAAGGCATTTTTGCATACTGTAGATTTATTTAGTTTTTCTCCATACTGAATTATACATTTTGGGTAAATCTGTGGGTACTCCAAGGATAGGTGTTTCAAATAGAATCCGAGTTAAGCAGAATGGGAAATAATGATAGATTATGGAATAAAGAGTCTCATTTTAAAAGAAAACAACCTAGGGAAGCTGTCTGTCTAAACAAGGAAACACTAGGTCTTATTTTTTTCAGCGCGTTACCCCATAGAGCCACTCTATGTGCATATGTGCACACCACACACATCGGCCCACAGCCTGCACAGGCAAACAGAGGGATCAAGAGAAGGATGGTGTGAAAGAGAGGAAAGACACACCTCATTAATCTTTCTGACACTTTCCACTCCACAGCTGTCTGTTTAACCAGCGAGTTTACTTTTACATGGAGGTGAAAGTGACTGATATCCAAACGTCTGCCTTCAAATGCAAAATGTTTAACGTCACCCACAAGTAATAATTTACACAGTTTGTAATTTTCATGCTGTTTTGTTTTCTAAAATCTTTCATGCCCAATGCATTGCTCTTGTGTCTTAATTCTCAATATGTTTGGACACATATTCTTTCTTCCCCTTGCTGGCATGTTAAGGAGTGGGGTAGTCTATTATGACAGGCTAAAGAGAGCACATCAAAACTAACACATACAGTTAGTGAGTTCCTGTTCCTGATAAGTTATGATGTCTATAGATAGACTTCAAGAAGTGCTCTGACTCACTCCAGTTATTTCACTATGTGAAAGAGTTCCGTCTGCAGACACAAACCAGGCAGGCAAGCCAGTCCACCACATCAAAAAGGGCAGGATGTTCTTTTTATTCTGCTGCAGTTGAACAAAACAAACCTTTTGAAGCTGCATTGGTCAAGTGGTATGTTTACTTTGCATGTATAAGGACATGAAGACATGTACCTTATGCACCAATTAGGTCAAAATATGTATGGTAATCTATGATGAGATGCAAATATGTTTTGATTTCCCCTGATTGTGCCCTCAATGAAGCGCTTTGTCATTTAAAAAAATTATTTTGTCAGACACGAGAATTTTATGTTTTTAAATAATAAATTTCTGTCCCAAAAAATTAACATCATGAGACAGCCGGGAAGAGGAGGAAGACCAGTTTGCATTCACACCATGCTGCTGTTTTAGGTGACTACATAAGTCAGCTGGGCTGACTGTGTACTCAATCCATTATGATATGGAATATGTGGCAAATTGCATTAGTCTTGTTTAATCACATACACTGCAATTTCAAACTCGATTCAGATCCAATTTGCTGCCATGCACACCCCCAGCATTCACAAGTGATTACAGCCAGAGACTGTGCGTCGCACCTCCCACTGTTTAATGATCGGCCTGAACAGTTGGGGCTGTTGCCTCAGATGGGTATCAAACATGTTTAATTTCCATCCAGTCACCATGCGTTGTCTTTGTTTTCTCCTCACTGCATTTGTGCAGCAACAGGAAACAGTGAGTGAAATCAAGAGGAAAGCATTAAACATCACAGAAATATCACATACTGGAGCCAATAAGTTAGATTTGGCTAAAAGTTTAAACATTTCAGACAGACATGCATATGCATATAAATGTAGTAATACTTTACCCCTTTGTCTGTGTGTGTTCACCTGCCTGCCTGTGTGTGTGTGTGATGGAGAGAGAGAGAGCAGATACATTGGGTGGTACTCTGAAGGGAAGAGAGAAAACAAACAGGAAAAAAGAAAGTGGAACCCACAGATGTGGGGGGAAAAAAAGCAGTGTTCCTTCCAATTTTTGATTGAAAAGGGAGGGTTGGGGTGTCTGATCTCACTCATCATACAGTGTACCATGGCACAGTTGCTTGTAGATGTCAGAACACACTGTACGCTGGACTTGCATGTGCTTTGAGCTGAAATGATTGCATAGTGTGCTATACCTTCAAGTTCACATGTTTCTAAAATGTTTATGGCTTGCTCACATTAAGCAATGCATGCTGTGCCCAAGCTTGTTTCACACTTTAACCCTGGATTGTTTGAGTAGTGTGAGTTCTCAGTTTTGTCCTGAAGTACCCCGCATATTCAGCATGAAATTATTGCTCATGCATCAGTACAAGCACTCGCACATGCTATAGAACCTCATCTCCTGCTGCTTCCGCATGCAGGAAGCATAACTGAACTGAAATGTGCTGCCTTCCACAACAGAGAAATCCAGCAGGTCTGTATCTGACGATGATGGCTCAAAATAGCCTACAGTGTAAGTGCCATGTTGCAATGTGATCTCATATGTAAAGATGTATCCATGCTTAAGCCACATGGCCCTGTAGCAGTGTGAGTGCAGACCAGTAGTCCCGATACATCATTTGAATTTGTGCAGTGCAGTTTCCTATTAAATTATGCTAATGCAATGTTGCATATTTTTTATTCGTCCCATACTATTTATGAATGCTTCTACACCAGCAGAACACCTCACAAAATGAAAAAAATATATAGACAAACAAGCAGATTCAGCAGATTTCCACCTGCTGAAATATCCTTTTGCATGATGAAAAACCTTTGCTCCAACTGACGTTATCAGTGAGTGGGCATCCACTCTCCTACAGCCGTGTATCAGCCATGTGCTTCTGCTACTAGGGGACACCAAAAGTATGATGTGTGCTTTTATGTGTGCCTGTGGCCCCAAATATAATGTCTCTGTGGCTTAATGTTACTTAAGCACTAGAACGACAACATCACCCTGGATAACAAAATTGTGATTTAATGAATGAAGTTTGAGTGGGTGTGTTTTCTCAGTGTTCCAAGAATTGTGCCTTAGGTGAGAAAATGGAACATAGCAACATAGGGAGAAATCTGCACATGAATTTTCTTTAACACCACACAGCATGTTGAAAACGTCCCAGTGACAAACAGTGCAAATACATAATTGGGGACACTACACACCCAAAAGTTGTGTGACATCATCATCACTTTCTCCTCAAACTGCCCAAAGCTGCTGAAGATCCCATGTAGCCCAAAACAAGCCCAGACCCGTAGTGATTTTCAGCATTCGTAATGCTTTTGAATGCAGTGATGCGTGTCAGGGTGATAGCCCTGTCCATGACATATGATGACATAATACACTGTATGTAGCTCACTGAGATGTTTCACCCAAAACTAGCTGTTGCTTTAATATCCAGACAACACACTAGTCTTTCAAGTGGGCATATATGAAAAGTGTAACTGATGGTGAAGTTACTATAAGGCTGGGGGTTAAATCAGTAATTATTACAATAGTTTGATTTATAATATAAACAGTGGGCCCCCGTTGCATTCAGTTTTTTTCTCATTACTTTTTAGTGTTTTCTGCCTTTTACATTTTTTTCATTATTTTACATCACTTCCATTGCTTTTTTTAGGTTTTTGTGTTGGTTTCTTTTTCAACATTCTTCTTCTGTTATGAATTTTATGACATTATTTTTTGCTTTGTTGCATGTTTTCACCTTGTTGCAACTTTACAAGTAAGAAAAACATTAAAAGATTAATGTAAACTGTTTTATATGGGCATTTTTTTGTTCATTTTCTGGTTTGTTTTGGTCATTTTCTTGAGTATTTGGGTTTTTTATAAAATCATTTTTGTTCATTGTCTGGATTATTTTGTTCATATGTTGTTTAGTCTTGTTACTTCTTACTTATCAAACAGCTTACATTTTTTTCTTCCAAGCAACTTCTGGGAGCTCCTTGCAAACCAGGCTCCAGTGTCGGGGGGAGGGGGGGGGTCAGACTTGTGAAGTGTAGGTGGGAAACTGAAAGACAAAGGGTCTGGTAGCCCTGGAGCAGATCGTTATGGGCAGCAGGGCCCAGCAGTGGGAGCCGTGTGTAGGAGTCAACAGCCCCAATCACCCACCTGGAAGCTGGAGCCCAGACAGCAGAGGGGGGTAGATGTGGAGCCGCCGCTGGCCTAGCCTCTGCTGCGGGCAGTCGGGACAGAGGAGGAGCACAGACCCAGACGACACAACCACGGCTGGGACGTCTCCCCTTCATGTCCCGCCCTAGTCGTGACCTGCACGTGCCCCCCACCATTCCACTACAGCTGCCAAATAGAAGCAGAAATACTTTATTGATTCCCTATTGGAAATTTGTGTTACGTTCCATCACAATAGAAAGTTACTGACTATTAAGTAAAAAAAAAAAGAAACCAAAAAAAAAAGTAACGTTGCGGAGGTATAAATGTAAGAAAGACTGTGGGATACTGTACGTCCCTTCAGTATTACAAAAATGTGCATTTGTCTCCATAGTAAAACAGTTTAAATTATGATGTGCTGCTTTTTTGACTTGAAAAAACCATCTCATTCATTTTTGATCTTTCTACTGATTTTGTGCTGATTTTGTTCATTCTGACTAGTTAAAATAAGGCAAATCTTCACTCTTATACATGTTAATATCTTACATTTAAAGTGCCCATGACATGCGCATTTGCAGCAATTTAATTTCAATATTTGGTCCTCCTAGATTAGCTTTGCTCCCATCATTGCTCAAAATAGTCTGTAGCTATTTCAGAATGTAAACACAAAATTACAATCGATGAGTTCTCTTCCTGAAATGAATGGATTTGCCTTATTTGAAGTTTCCAGGCGACGGGAGGAGTTTCGCTACGTAGCTTCATTGTAAACAAAAGAAAGTCCATGGTGCTGGTGTCAAATACAAACTTGTGTGACTCCACTGCAAGAAACAAATTGAAGCCGAGCCATTTGTACCCCGGCACAGAGCTACTGTATGTGGCTGATGAGCCGACCATATCCAGCTTGAGAAGCCGGGCTGTGTGTACTCCACTCCAGCGCCACCATGTGGCACTGTCTCGCTGGGGCTAGCGACGGGCTAACCAACATTCGAGCGATTGCACCTAAAAATCAGCTAAATAAAGCTGCGGATTACAAGTTTGTATGGGCACACTGTGTGGTTATCATGAGTGAAACTGGACTAAAGCAAAGAGGATGCATCATTCACTAGACTGATTGTAACTGTGACTGGTAAGAGCAGAAGTGAACTGTGCGTGTGTGTTAACAACAACTAGTGCTCATCGAGCCAAGCTGTCAATACAGACTACTGCATTTAGCTTAATACTTTGACATTCACCTGCCAAGTTTGCTGTTGTAATTGGTTTGGCTGTTTACATTCTCCCAGAAGCTAAAGCAAGCTTAGCCTTTAGCCACCACCGCTACGGTGAGAACAACCATATATGGATATCCATCTTACTCATACATCATAGTGCGAAGAGGTGAAAATAAGTCTTGCAACCGTGTGTTTGTAAGATGTGGGAACGGGATTTGCTTTACTAAAGGATTTCCAGGAGTCTCGTAGAGTTTTGTGCTTTGTGCTCTCTGGTATGTTTAAGATGAGAATTTTCCTTTGCAACATGGTAGAAAAGTCAGAAAAAACTGCAAAGTATGTCATGGCCACTTTAAAGCATAGGATACAAAAATGTGATGTATGGCTTCATTCAGCCTAGAGTAAAAATATAGATACTATGTCACTTTATTATAGTTATTATGGCCCAGTCTGTGGCTTATTTTTTTTCATGACCTACACCGATGGAGTCGGGCCATGGGCAGGGCAGTCGGTGCAGTCTGTGTGTGCATGTGTTTGTGTCCGTGTTCACCCGATAACTCAAACAGGAATAGAGCTGGGGTGACAAAACTTGATAGTAATATTGACCTTGACCTACCCTTGTCACCCATTAATTTGGAGGTTAAAAGGTCAAAGGTCAAGGTCACTGGGTCCCATAACTGTATAATACTAAGAGCTGTAAGGACCAAACTCCTTGGTGATGTTGACCTTGACCACCCTGACCACCCATTCATTCTGGGGTCAAAATGTCAAAGGTCACTCCGGCTTCCTCCCACAACCAAAAACATGCACTAAGTGAATTGGTTACTGTAAAATTGTCCATAAGTATGAATATGAATGATTATCTGTCAGAATGAATGTTTGGTGGTGGTCAGAGAGGCCATTGGGATGAACTGGCAGCCACATTTCTGTCAGTCTGCCCCAGGGCAGCTGTGGCTACAGATGTAGTTTACCACCTCCAGGAGTGAATGTGAAGTGAATGAATAACAGATTCAGTGTCCCTTTGGGAAGGAGACTTGAAAAGCGCTACATAAGTCAAATCCATTATTATTATTATTATTATTATTATTATTAAAACCTCATGTTCATCCACTCCTTTTGGTGTGATTGTATTGTGTTGTTGACACAAACTTAAACATGGAGGGGAAAAAGTGGATGAGAATAACATTACAGTGTGGATATTTTTATGTTCTAATTTGATGCATGCCTGTTGTATATTGTTTAAAGTGAATCTTATAGAAACACTGTTTGATCTTTGCTGACTGAATAGTGGATCCATCACTTAATCACTAAATACATCTTAGTGAATTCTTTGTGATGTGACTCTGCTGTTCATGGACACAGATAATACTGATACATTTGTGTGAACTGAGATACACAAGACTGACTGAGATGTAGCATAGTACCTGTCAGTATCATGAATTTACCAGTACAGCAGGTCTCTAAATGCTCACAGATTGTCCTAATCGTCCTGCAGATCATCGAGGGATGGTGCTGCCTCCAGCTGATCAGACTCATTCTTGCTTTTCAGTCACTTTGATCATTCATGGAGGTCATTAACAGCAAACATCAACATTTCCTGACATCCAGACATGGAAATGAGTCACTTATGGTCTACATTTAACTTTTATTCACTTATTTTCACAGACTTCTGAACATGGGAAGCAGCGTGGTGGTGCCCATGTGATATCACTGACCAATCAGTGTCCTCAAAATAATGAATCTTTAAGTAACGTTCAAATACACCAATGTGTTGTTGAAAAACAATGAATATTATAACCTAAACCTAATATGTCTCTCTAAATGTTATTTAAATGTTAATCTAAACCTTATTTCAATCATGACACAAATTGACAAAGCATTTGTATTTGCACAGCAGTAGTTTTATAATAATGTTAACACATTACCCAGTGATGTTCATTTAATGAAAATCATTCAATTCAATTCAATCTTTATTTGTATAGCACCAATCATAATTGACGTTTATCTCTAGGCGCTTCACAATTCGAGGCCGAGACCTCATGATTATACAAAGAGCAAACCCAACAGAACCACCGAGAGCAAGCCAAAGGCGACAGGGGGGAGGAAAAACTTCTTTTAACAGAAGAGA
>JAQQAE010000182.1:0-39553 GCA_029823295.1 Pseudamia nigra | reverse complement strand
TGTCGAAACATGTCAAGGTAAAAAAACCTACGTCTGTCTACAAAAAATAACAACACTAAAAGTATTAAGTTTGTTGACGACAGTATGAACCTTTTCGCACTAAGAGCCAGATATGTTAGACAAGTGTCATCGAAACTGCTGCATGCAAATAAAAACTTTTGAAATAAAAACAAGCTAAGTGGCAGACGTACAAAACTGACTCGTTCAACTTACAAAGCTTAATCACATTTGGAATTCGTGCTAACTGATGTGAATATGTGCAATTAAACACGTCACGGGCAGCTTGAACCATGTTATTTACACCAAACATAAATTCACACTGGAGGTAAATATGCTAACAAGCGTTTTTCCAGTCAGATGAAACTCCAGGTATTCTCAGATTATTAGGGTTTACTGTTTTTATTATAATGTCACCATTGGAATGTTAACCTTATTGCATATTTTCTATTTTCGTCATATTGTGTAGAGCTGCTTCAAAACATTATTTCATTTTTTGCGCCCATGCTAATATTTCTTCACAGCACATTATAAAGAAATCCACGTAAAGGGAAGTGAAGGTCGTGATCCCATCAATCCGTTCGTGTGGATACTGGAGTGATCTGGTGTTTTGAAAGTAAAAGCAATGTCCGAGCAATAGGCATGTCATATAAAATCAAAGTTTCTCGAGCAAGGAAGCTGTAAACACTTCAACAATTAAAACAAAATGTTAAAAATAACAAAACCTAGTTTTTGCAGGAAAATTGTAAAGAAGATGCAACATTCTTAACAACATAATTACAATGAACTGTGTATTACTAGATGCAACCTGCAGCTCCAGGGCCACATGTGGCTCTTTAGCCGCTCGCCAGCGGCCCCCACCGATGCATGTGACACATAATGAATCAAACTGAGTCGAAGAAGCTCTGAACAAACTAAAAGAAAAAAATTTAAACTACATAACGCACAAATATTAAGAAAAAAACGGATGCAAACAACCAAGAAATCAATAATCAAAATTATAAAATAAATTAGAAACCTTACAAGATGAAGATAAGCCTGAGTAAGATCATCATTAAAATGAACAAAAAAATTCACAAAAAAGACTAAAATAGTAAATTGACTGAGTGATACAGAACAATATACAGTAACTGACAAAATCACTGGTAAAACAAATATCACAAAAATGAATATAAATAAGAAAGTGAATAAAAATGATGAGCAAAATAATTCACCAACATTTTTTAACTTCACCACAATAACCTGGAAATTAATCAAAATTCTAAAAAAATGAATAAAATAATTTAAAAAATGAGCAAATAATGAACGAAATAATTTGCAAATTGCAAAAAATGAGGGAAAATGAACAAAATAATCAACAAATTGTACAAAAAAGAAATGGCATTTTTTTAAATAAAGAAAAAATCAACAAAATGAACATATTAATAAACACAGTGGACCAAAAATAATAACAAATTGGTCTTACGTATTTAAAACATGTCATATTTCATGTGGTACATAAAGGGTGTGAATATTTTTTGCAGCTTTAGAGACATATTTTTTTTCTTTTTGTCCAAACAAATGCAGCGCAATATTCATGTGGCATTGTCGTTTCAAGTTCACTTATAACTATTCAAACTATTCCCGCGATGCAGCAAATGTAAATCCAGAGCATTTCGGTGTTATTGGCACTTCACGTACCTGCCAGAGGGACAAAAGCTGTGACACGTCTCACTCTGAATTCGATTAGCACCTCGGAGAACTATACGAGAAAAGACAAAGTATTTTATGATCGACTTTTGCCACACGGTGATGAAAGTGTGTCTGTTTTTCCTCCTTGATGAACCTGATACTGTGCATCAGTTCGTAAAATTCATTCCCAGTGTGAGCCATGAATGTCCCTCTTCTTTTCTCAGCTCACTACATGAACACTTGATCTTAATAAGTTTTTGGAGGCGCTGCTCGGTTCACTTTGCTTTTTGCCAGTACACACACACACACACACACACACACACACACACATCTGTCTCTCTGCTCCCTCCATCTCGTTTGCCGCTAATTGACAGACATCGCCTCGCGCTCTTCATCGAGCCACTCTTGCAGCTTTTAAGAAGATTTTAATGGGGGCTCAGAGGACACGCAGCGCTATCTTTATTCCGTCTGCTGCTCCTTCGCACTGGCAGAATGAGGTGGGTCTCTTGAAGGCCATTGTGTACGTTTGAGAGAGGGAGGATCAGCTGTGAAGTGGACTAATAGGCGATGCTGGCATCTCAGACGGCCACCGCTCCCATCCTCACCTCAGCACCCTCGGGCCTGATGGGGACTTGAACAGCCTCCTCCAAGGGAAATAACACATTGGCATTATTAGCTGAAGAAAGAGGGGAATCAGAGGGGGCCGGGAGCCCCTCTATTCACCTTGTATTATAACTGTATTGTATAGATCTGAATATACTTTAATACATTTACACCCAGGTTTAAAGTGCTCTGATAGTGTGCGCTGAAATACTATTTTTCCACTTCCTCCTTAATCAGTTAGCCTTAGAGGTGTGCAATACAGCCAAAAACATCCTCAGGTTAGCGTTTTTATATCACTTGATAGCAGCTCTTATCCTGATATATGTGAAATCCTGATTCAGTGCAACTTTAAAGGCTGATTTTTGTTCCTCGGTGAAAGTTGAAGAAATAAGACGGGTATAACATGTGTGTGTGATTTTTAATTTGGTGGTAAAAGATGCAGCAACATAAAACAAATATAAAACAGGAAAAATAACGAAAAGACATTAAAGCTGAGGAAATCTGCAGTTCCAGGGCCACACGTGGCAAAATAAGCACAAAATCCATAAGAAAAAGACAAAAAGAAATCCATAATAAACAAATAAACAAAAATGAAGACAAAACGGATGAAAATAATCTTAAAAAAAGGAACAAAATTATTAAATGAACAATTTATGCACCATAAGACATATAGGTTATGGTTACGAACTTTACATACATTTAGTAACAAAGGACTCTTTGACTTAACAGAGTGTTTGTTACTATAATATGGATTTGTACAGTCGTTGTAATGGCACTAATACGGCTGCTGACTCTGGTCTTGATGTTTTCACTTTTAATGTGCAATGCTGAAAATGAGAAAACAGCATAAAAACACTGAAAGAGAAGGTGTGTCCAAAGTCTTCACTGGTAGCGTCCATTAAAGCAGCAAAAAATGCACAAAATGACGAGAAAGACGCAAATACACAGGGATGAAATGATGCTTTGCTCATTTTTTTTTAAAAAAAGGATGCATTTTCTTTTTAAAACCTCAGTGAAAGTTTGTTACTGTGTAGTTTGAATGCTTGTTAATTTCCTTGTGGTGTAATGCTGTTTTCCCCAGCGGGAAAAATGTATTTTTGTGCCTTTGATCACAAGGGTAAAATGACACGTACAAACAAGGTCAGAGTACAAAGGCAAAGCCAAAAGAAATGGATGCATTTTGTCTTGATAGCAGTATTTTTCAAATACCTTGTTTGTTGCACCTTTGGTCTGTCACCATGAGTTAATTGTGTGATGCTTTGTTCAGTCAGACCCACAGTCTTCAGTGAGATGATCAAAACCGGCAGAGCCAATCAAGATGAAGCGATGCACACAGTGCTTCTTTTGTTCTTTTTTGTTTCTTGCACACATTTGGTACATGGATGGAGCCCCCACCCCCACCCTCCCCTCAAATTTCCACATATTGACTTTTACAAAGCCAGAAGTGACCATATTTGAATGATGGTAGATCTGAGGGGGTGCGTGGAGCTATGGATGAGACAGTAAAGGGTAGTGTAACTTCTAAACCACCAGTAGAAAAGGAAAAAAAAAAAGGTTTTGCTCAATAAACAGAAGCTCTGTAAAATCAGTTCAGTGGGCAAGTGATCAATATGTATGATTCCATAAATCTATTGCACTCTTTGAATCTAATGCACATATGGCTGGGTCATATAACAAATGCTGTATATTGGATGCACCACGGCTGACTGCGACCTCGATATAAAAATGACTTTATTGCCAATACGGTACCTCATTATAGTCACGTAGTTTGGTAAAGTCACTGTATAGTTTCACTATTTCTTGACATTCATGACAGAGTAGCATTAATGTGGCTATGCTAGGAGCTTTTCCGCAGCACGTCTACAGCAATTTCACATGCTAAACATTTTCTTAACCCCTACAACTCAGAACATTCTGGCTACTTTTTTCCATTACTGTGTTAAAATGAATACAGAGAACATATAAGGACTTTACATTATTATTTTCAGCACATTCTTGGCAATTTGATGACATTATTAAAAAAAACATTCATCAACTACATAATCACACCTGAGTGAAAAGAATTCACAATTTTTAAAATCAGATTTTTTTGATTCAACTTACCCTCATACACAAGGAGTTAGTGTAAGGCAGTGCAGGTCGATCATGTGCCATTCAAAAAAATTTTTAGCTGTCAGTTTAGAGCTGAAAAAACCTGTGGAAAAACTCACTAGACACATCTACAGACCGTAAATGCAACACAGACACTGTCGTCTTTAGATTTATACAGGAATCCTTTACAAGAGGAGCAACAACATGACACTAGAATAATTCCTAGAACCACATGACTGACTGTTTCCAACACAAACTAAGATAATTCCACAGTGGGTTAATTTCAAGCCCTGGCTGTTGCACCTTGTCAGTTCACCCCTGCTGTTTGCTGTAGCGCTGTGGCTTAGAATTCCTATTTAATCACAGTGATATAGTTAAACGCCTGATTATTTATTTTTTGGCATGTGAGCACAGCTGTACATTAGCAGCCTTCGCACTTTATTTGTTGTTGCTGATTGATTTGAAAACGTATGCTACAACACATGAAACTCCCCCATACCTGCCGGAGTCACCCTGTCTCTCCACGCTCTCCTCCTCCTCCTCTCCTCCCATGATACCCTCCACCACCGCCACCACTCAATATCACAGCACTAATACCGCTTCCTGTGCAAATATTTGAGTCTGCCGTCAAATCCCTAATCACACCGATCAATCTTCCAGATATTACCGTTAAACTGAAGATCTTTCGGCGAGCGCATTGATCTTGACGCTTTCCCAGGCATTTCTTCTCCCTGGGGATATATCAAATAAAAGCTTTTTTAATATTAGGTAAATATTCCCTTCACCCACTCTCGGGGTGATGGGGGAGACATGTCTCATAAAGCAGCTGAAGTTTGATCTCTCTTGCACAACAATAACTGCCGATGTTTCTCACCTTCCTGAAATGACTTCAGCTGCAGTGTTTGTGTCCGTAAACGCAGCGCAAACCCAAAGCCTTCACGTCACCTTTCAGTTACGCTTGAAATGGCACCAAAACAACACATCTGTAAAGTCCGAGCCCAGAAACAAGAGAACGTCTGTAGCCTGCATATCATCAGGCTAATTAGACAGAGCCAGGCTTTCAAAATGCATAGCTAATGAGCACCTTCTCCATCTCTGCCGGGATCACCCGGCACGTCTAATGGTCACATAAATTCTCATTTATAGGTCATAATCTGTCATTTATGTACACGGGCTCCCCAATTAGAAGCTTGGGCCCTTGTGACTGATGCCTCTCTGGGGGATTCACAGCTCCGGTACCCTGGCACTCACAGAGCCCCATTAGTGACTAACCCTGACCTGACGTCCCTGCTGACCCTGGACGGCTGTGCGTAGCTTGTAAATGATGCCGGTACTGGGGAGTGGGTCCAGGCGACATGTTGTGAGTGCCCCTTGTGCACAGGTGGGTGGTACTCAAGTACATTTATTCCTTTACATGTACTTGAATAGTACTTCTGAGAGTAGTTGTTTTGAAGAATCCTTTCTATTCTCATCCAGTTATATTTGTGATGCAATTAGTGTACTTCTACTCAGTTCCATTTGGGTCAATCAGTGGATGCAAAAAAAAAAAAAAGATTGAAATAAACAAAATCAATTAAATTAAAGAGAAGTAACTGAAAATTAGAGATAATGATCAAAATGAATAAACTCGGCAGCAAAATGTACAAAAATAATCACAAAAATGAAAGAAATAATCGAGTGATTTTATGACAATGAAAATTCAAAAGAAATTAAATTTAAAAATTCACAAAAATGAGCAACAAAATGAGCAAAAATGATGATAGACAGTAAGTTAAAAAATGTGACAGAAAATGAGCAAAGCTGAACAACTTAACATCCACATTAAAAATATCAAGTAAGTTAAAAAAATGTACAAATTAATCAAGAAAAGTGAACTAAATGCAAGAAAATGTTCAACATGATCAAGCAAGTTAAGAGAAATGAACAAAGTAAGCAACAAAAAATTGAACAGACACCAAAGTATGCAACACAATGAGCAAATGTGAATAAAGTGGGCATTGTTTAAAAAATCCAGTAAGTTAAGAAAACGTGCCAAAGAACCAAGAAAACTGTACAAAAATCTACAAAATGATCAAAATAATCAAGTAAGTTTACACAATAAGCAACCAAAATATGCAAGAAAATAAGTAAAAGTGAACAAATTAAGCAACGTCATTATCAAAAAAAATAAAGTTTAAAAAATGCACAAAATTACCAAGAAAACCAAACAAAAAGCAACAAAACAAGCAACAAAATGATCAAAATAATGAAGGAAATGAATAAAATGAACGCAATACACGAGGCGTACATCTAGTTAGTCTTGAATCACCATAAATGTAAAATAACAATACTTTTACTTGAGTACTGTTTCTGTTTACTCCGTCCACCTTACGTATGACTCAGTGTCCGTTCACAGGACTGGCGGAAAATCCTCAATAAACCTTGGACGGTGGAGAAATGAACAAAAATATGCTCTCCTCGTGTTGCCATTTGCCGTTCTCCCGCTGCCATTTCGACGGACAATTACTATTCACTGGCCAAAATGTTTATATGGAGCATGTGGGCAAAATTAGAATTGTAAATAGATCATAAACCTGGATGGCATTCTGCTTCACTTTAATTAGCAGAAAAAAGGTGACGTGCCAGTGAATGTGGACATTTAACGGAGTCCCAGAGGAATCACTTAAAGGCCAGGCGAGCGCATTCCCATGACCCCCACGGTCCAGCCCACATGGAGGACGTCCAGGCGTCCAGACACGCTCACTCCCAGAAAACTTAAGTGGGGTCAGTAGTAAATTGGCTGATCACAGCTCTATAGTCCAATTCCTAATACAGATGAATGCATTATAATATTTGAAGTATCGTCTTTGGTGTGAATGTGTGTCTGCATGCATGAATGGATACTAGGGGGTCTCAAACTTTTTTCACAACAATACCAACATTCTTAGGTGCACAATTGAGGTTGATTCGTCCCCCTAAACAGTAGTAAAATGTGAATTTATTCATAATTGAACAGATTAAATTCATACTTTAGTGTTTTTACCAGAATTTTGTATCCTTAGTTGGTCCATAACTTATGAGTCTCTGACATTTTTGTTCATTTCCAGGGTTTACTTGTGTGTATTGTAGGGCTATTTGGATTTTTAAAAAAAAATTCCTCATTTTGTTTGTTTTCTTGATTATTCTATTTATTTCTTTTTTTTTTGTTTGCCTTGTTAATTTTTTTCACTGTAATAATGCTTCATTTCCTTGTTATTTTATTTCTCTGCTTGTTTATTGTTGTTCATTTTGCTCCTTATTGTGTTCACTGTCTTGATTTCCCTGGTCATTTTCTTTTAACTTTGCTATTTTGATTTTTTTGTTCATTTCCCTGTTCATTTTGTGGAATATTGGATTCATTTTCATGATCAGTTGGTTATTTTCTTCTTCACTTGACCTTATTTTCATTATTATTTGGTCATTTTTTTGTTCCACACATAAACGTCTGTGGGAAGGTCACAAACATATGCACTGACAATTCACCAGAAACACAAAATGAAGAGTCTGACATCCAAAATTTCCTTTACGATCCAGAGATATCCAGAAAACTTCAAACTGTCAACAGAAACGAGCATAGAACTAAAGTAAACATTCATCTGTGGACAGAAATGACATTGTCCCTTTAAACTCTGTTAGCTTGGATATACGACCTTGAAATTGGCCTGTGACCTTGACATTTTTCTTCACAACATATTTCAATCAGACGGTCTTGAAGGTTGTGACAAATTAAAGGTGTCCCAGAATCTACTCTTATCACGTTCTAAAATTCACTGCCTCTACCTATTGAACTTATTTATTAATGCTGTGACCTAATTAATATGCAAAGTAGGTGGTAGTTACCATAGTAACCCTTCCGCCTACCCTGACTACCCATGTGCCAAGTTTGGTTAATTTGGGTGCAGAGCCGAATGTTTGGTCAGACACACATATGTATTTATGTTGTTAAATTAGAAAAGACATCATAGAACAAACAAGGAAATATACCTCGTTTGTAATGCACATTCATGTACGGAAGCCTGTTTGCCTACTTTGGCCCACCATAACTGAATTCATTTTGCCATCTAGGTGAAGTTCCACTTGTCAAATCACTTTCATGCTGCTCTTTTGTTATAGCTATAATACATGTGAGCTAAAGAACCAGCATGACTTACAGTATTATTACAACTGAAGTCAAGTCAGCTTTAATACAAAGAGAAGGCTGAGCTGTGAAAGTCAAACTGCCCACACTGTGATGACCTGTGGACAACCCTGGCTAGTTAGCCCCTGTTGACCCCTTCCACATACAGAACAAGTTGCTGCTGTTGCTTTTCTAGAAGTCGATTTGTATGCTTTCAGCCTCGGTTGCCTCTGGAGACCCAGCTCTTCTCCACACTATGTCATCATAGTCACATTCTCTCTCTCTCCTCACTTTCTCTTTTCTTCCCTCCTACACATCCTCCCTCACCACCGTTTCTTTCTCTGGTTTTCAGAAAAAAAAAAAGATCTCAGATAAACCTCAAAGTGCTGCTTTTTTGAAAAGAAAGGCAGGAGGGCATCCCACTCCTGTCATTTCTGTCAAATGGCCAGTGCACATGGTTTCCTCTTGTATGGAAGCATGTCTGATACTGCCACTGAAAACAGAAAAAGGATTGGAAAATAGACCAAGGAAGCAAGTTAGAACCACGCAGTTCATTTTACTGTAAATCATAGATTTACAGTAAAATGGCAGCATTTTCTTGAACCATCAGATGCAGGAAGGGCGCTAAATGAGATCAGTCGTGCACTCTAGCCAGCTGTGTTGCAACCCAAGCCTTCAGAGTCAAGCCAAAAAGCCAGCACAGGTCAGAGTCAGTGTGTAGGCGTTTAGTAATTCACTTCTTGTAAAGCACCCTCCAGAGGGGTTCGTCTTGGGTTTGGTTACGAGACAAGAAGAAGAGGAGCCAGTTGCGCTGAGGTTCACTTCTAAATCTGTGGGAAAAATTCAAAGAGAATAATATCTGTTGTGTCCCTGTGGAAGCCAAATGATCGAGACTCTCTTATTTGAAAGTTAAGGTCTTAAGGTTCTGGGTGGGTGTGGCAGGACCTGTCAATGTCCAAATGCTGTACAGGCCACAGGAGTGGGGTGGGGGGGCTGCTCAAAACAACATAGAA
Source organism: Pseudamia nigra (assembly GCA_029823295.1). Taxonomy (NCBI): domain Eukaryota; kingdom Metazoa; phylum Chordata; class Actinopteri; order Kurtiformes; family Apogonidae; genus Pseudamia; species Pseudamia nigra. Next base: position 30,043 of record JAQQAE010000182.1, on the reverse strand, counting down.
AACATGGTTTGGTTACATTCAAGGCTGTGGGATGAAAACAGGATAAGAGCAGGTTGAACGGAGAACAATTTACTGGCCTTGTGTCATTAACTGACAAATCAACCCCGACAGTCATTGTATTGCTCTTTCCACTCGTCTGCAGTGTGTTTATGCTCTGCACTGAAAGAATCATTGAGGCTTTCACGTGGCCTCACTCTGCTATTATATTCTTGTTGACATTCATTCCTCAGATGATACTGCAGTCTCTACTGGTTAGTGGTTAGCTCTGAATAATGCATATTAAGTAACAAGCTACCCAAATGGATCACTGGGCAGTCTGTTAGGCTGCGCATAAAGCAATCAATTATTCGATCAATAGCCCTCATTAGGCCCTCATATATTTAAACTGTATGTATGGGCCTGTAGTTGGACTGAATAATTTACAACCCTCAGAGGAAAATACGGCTGGTCTAGTTCTCTGATGTCACTTTCTTTAGTAAGTGACAGTGTTTCTGTGGCTTTGATCAAACCTGTTATAAGGTGGAAAGGCATTTTTCCCAAACACCTAGGCCAGTTGGTTGCCACTTGGGCGATCATTGTAACTTTGTTTACTGCACCAGAGAATGGAATGTGTTTGGGCTAAAAAACTCGGCGCACATGTTGACTGTACCTCGCCTTCAAAGTGTCTGCGAGGAGTCGTGCTGCGCAGTTCACTGTAATATTTCCAGCACACATTTTAGATCTTAGTTGGCGGTCCTGACTCAGTACGGCGGCGGCTATTCTTTGTTTTAGCGCTAATGAGTGCCATGATGTGCGCCGAACACAACCGCGCTGAAGGGGGCAACGGTGGGAAAGTGAGCCAAGTCGAAACCACTGGCGCCAGTCCCACATAGCGGTAAACTGGTTGGGCGGGGCATACGGGGATCAGAGTGTAATGCCGCCGCCGCCGCCTTTGCCGCTTTTACCCAAGGGACCCTTAATGCACGGCAACAAAGAAAACCGTGAGTCATGAAGCAGTAAATGTCCGATCTCCAATGTTACGTATGTTAAAACTCGGTATAATACCAACGTTTGATTCATGCCATTAACACCAATTGAATCCAGGAAAGGAAGGAATTCTGTACTTGAATTTCAGTCGAAATTATTAGTTACCACTGTCTACCTCCCAATCATTAAGCCAACCAACAGTACTCTCAATTCCCAGCCTAGTGTCTTAAATCCCCTTCCTCCCTAAGTGGCCATGTTTCCTTCTTCTAATTGCATCCAGCCGGTTGGAATCAGGACCTGAATGGTTGTCGAGGTGTTAATTGGTTTGAAGGACTGCTAACAGGAGACAAGCAGGAGAATGGGTGAATTAGGGCGGCGCATGTAGCCCATAAATAGCTTAGTGTGGCCTGGATGCTGTCCTGTTTCGAGGTGTTCTGGTGTGTGTTGTCCGTTATGTGTCCATTGGGAAAACACATGAAACAGAGACGGTCACATTGGCTACCTGTGCTACTGTAGAAGTAAAAAGCTGCCGTTCTTCCCGTTGCACTTCAGTGTGATTATTTAGAAACACCTACATTATGTGCTTTCAAGCAGACGGTGATATTATAACTATAAATGCATATTACAGGGTTACCACTCTTCTTAAAATTATTTCCAAGGGCTTTTTCAGCTGCTACTGTATAACAGACAAGTTATGACACCATATACTAATACATCCTCCCAACATAACATATTACAGGCAGCACTAGCAACACTTTTCAGCTGAAAGTCATTAGTTTTTCCTTGTTGGAAAAAGGCAGCACAGTATCTGAAAAATCACTAAAAAATGATCAATTATTCTAGCGAGATAAGAAAAATGAACAAAATGACACAAAGAAATTCAACAAAATAGGGAACAAAATGAGCAAAAATGATCAAAATAATCAAGTTAACAAAAACACACACAATGACCAATAATCACAACAAAGTGAGAGAAATGATCAAAATAATCAAGTAAGTTAACAAAAATTACAATACAAAATACAAAATCAATCAAACTTATTTATATAGCACCAATCATAATCGCCGATTATCTCTAGGCGCTTTACAATTCAAGGCCGAAATCTTTTGACTATACAGAGAGTAAACCCAACAGAACCACCGAGAGCAAGCCAAGGGCAACAATAACGTTCCAGGACGTCTTATGCTTTTCCAGGCCATTTGATTTTTTTCCCATTATTTTTCATCTGTTTTCCATTTCTGGAAAATTCATTCAGTCATTGTCCAGGTTTTCCAGTTTGCATGAGAACCCTGACATCCTTGACAGTTAAAAGCTGTGTAAAACAGAAACAGCTAAAGATGATAAAATATACTCAAAATACACCCGGGCCTTTTCAGTGTCTGGTTCACAACAAAAACATTTATTTCCAATATGCCATATTTTCACAAGCTTCAGCAAATCAGACTGGTTGATATGGAGTTCGTCTATGTCGAGGATTGTTTTCTTTACAAGTGTCAAAGCTGCTGTTCTTGCTAGGAATCTGATGATTGTGGTCCTTGAAAGCTGCTCCTTCTGAAGGGAGAGATTATACACTTGGAAGGCTTTACGTCGCACCTCAAGACATTACCACCTTCTCTGCCCGCCAAGGCCTATTTTCTATGCAGATCAGCTGTCCACCTGCAGAAGAGCTGACAGTCTGGCTTCTTGTGCATGCTCCATTTTCCAAAAGAGCCCTTGAGAAAAGTTAAGGGGATTTGCAGCTGGGTACACCAGAGGGAGAGCTGGATCTGCAGCTGGCGTTGGCATGGAGGCGACACAGAGCAAGCTACTGTTGCTCTGGTTCAGCAACACTCGCTCTGTGTTGTGAGGGGATGGAGCGTGAACAGTATCTCTCTATGTCATATCGTACTCACTGCAATGTCTTGGTTCACCCCCACACCCAAAACACAAGTTATAATGATGTTTCTTTGCCATAAACCCTTAAAATAAAATGACTTGAAATGTCTACAAGTCAAACAGTACACGACTATGCTGCTACAGCTCAGTGGCACCCACTGCCATTCATTTGGACAAGGAAGTTCAGGGTTCAGAAGAGAAAGTCGCTTATGTCTTTATATTCAGGTGATGGACTTTGTCACAACAGCTTAAAAAAATGAGTTGCACGATTCTGACTGTTGTAAAAATTTCCATTTTACAATCACAGGAGGTATCAAGAATCAAAAACAAAATGAAAACAGTGTTAAGAGACGAGGTCAAAACAGAGAGTGTGAGTGGGGGGCAGGCGAGAGGTTCAGGTCTTCCCCTCTCCGACTCCGACAGGGGCTGACAACCTGATCCATCAGCTGATTTACATTCATGCCACCGTGTGTGAGCTGGAGCTGAGCTCTCTGCTATCTTGTGAAGTGCAGATCTTTATTTTACCCCTCCATCTAGCTCTCTTTATCTCCCTCTTCATCCCACGGCAGAAAATCTCTTTGGTGGTTTATATAACCCTTTGAGTTCTCGGCGAGTAGTAGCATTTTTTTCTGCATGCAGCAAGTTCTGCCAAACTTATGCGTTGTGTATCAGAGTGACTGTTGCCTACAGGCTGCTCCTCTCACATCTATTTGATGAGTCTCAAACACCGAGCCAAGTTTTGACTGGTTGTGTCCGCCATGACCTTACTGATGATACTTAAGTCAGTTTGGCAACTTTTTTCAATTACAGTGCCTTTTGAGCTGTGTTGTTGACTGACAGATGCACCCAAATGAACGATATAGTCTGTGTTGCGTTACTGTTGAAGATCAAAACAGGCCTCCGAGGCACATACATTAATAAGGTACATGTACAGTTCTGTACTGTGGACTCGTGCAGGTAAACACCTGTGCGCAGTATGGCAGATCCTGCGTTGCTTTAGTTTGCAGACTGAAAAGCAGACAGCAGTAAACCATCACTGTGGTCTGCCCTGCAGCCTGTAACTGTCACCAGCACTGCCAATTAGCGACTGATTAGGAGATGGAGCTGAACTGCCTACAGCTAACGGCTCACTGCCAGGACCCCGACCCCACCCTGTTCAACCCACTGACCGACCGGAGCCAACGCATCGCAGCAAACACACCCGCACGGACCTTTCTGAACCTCGCGTTTACTCAATCTGCATTTCAAGCCCTATGCATTATGACGTCTGTTCTTTTAAAGGTCACATACCATTTAATGACGTGAAAGGTGATTAAGAAACACACTTTACAGCTTGAGCGTTTAAATCTATGCTATATAAATTATGCACTTCTATACTAATCTAATTTGGGTAGATTTCTAAATGTGAAAGCAAACTCACCTGTTTTTTGTAGGCAATTTGTAATCATATACCTCTTAAGGTGATTTAATAGACAGATTAACATTTTACATGGATGGACTTTCAACATTACATGAAGTATAATGTGTTTTTTTTAATAACTCACTGCAACCACCAGCTGTGACAGCATTAATCTTTTTCCTGTGGATGAAACATGAACATTCATATGCCATTCAGATTGAAGGTGTCCTCCAAACTCTAATCCTGAGTTTGACTGCTTCTTGGTTTTGCTCCCTTCAGTCTTCAACCTGCAAACCAACTCGGCCCAGTTCAGCGCTCTGCTCAGCCCAGCACAGCTTCTCAAGGTTGGGCCAAGGAGAAACTGCAACAGGCAACTCTAGCCATCTGTTTTATTTGGAACATAACCCATGTTTAACGAAGTAGCAGGTACAGAAGAAGACCAGCCACACAAGACGACAGTGAGAGCTCGGTGGTAAAAGGGAAAGCAAGTCATTCCTTGTGAGTCAGTGTAATGGCTGCATAGTGTCTGCGTTGTTGGCATGTCACTTGTTTTCACAGCTGATAGTTGGTTTAAGTGCCTGGAGTAGTTACGTTGCTCAATTTTACTGTTGACCAAGGCATTGAGGTCTGCTTGAGAAAATGGGTCGCCTCCCCCAAATCCTCTACACCAGTAATAATACTTCTTGTGACCAATTTGTCTTTCCCCACATATTTGACTGGCACCAAGTTTTTGTTTCAAAAATAAATATTGTTCCTCCCTGAGCTGGAGCTCCAGTCATGGGAACCTACTGGCCTCTGAGCAATGTCAGCCCTCCTCCCCAAGGTCGTCAAACCAAACTAAATAGTCCCTTTGCCTCTTGTTAACTAACTAGCCCACTCGCACTGACATCTTCATCTATCACTGCCTTGATAAGGGGTATCTTTAATTACACCCTCCTCTCCACCCATGGATCTGTATCTTTTTCTCTCTCCCTTTAACAGACTCCCATCCATCCATCCATTCTTAAAGATCCCTCCCAGGGCGGGCTATAGCATGTCACTGTCCCAGTGCTCGGGACTCAGTAAGTCGATCCAACAGGAAATCGATAGCTCGGCCTAATGCTGAATAATTGAGGTTACGGGAGTTCAATGGCACTCCCCAGACATATACCCCCACCATGTCTTGTACAGTCCCATTATGCAGAGTGTGGGATGCACAGTGTCCTCATGTCCCTTCTACTCTTGCTGAGTGTACAGATACATCTGTTTGAGTTACTGTCCATTTGAATGCCACAGTGCTTCCTTATTTTATTGCTCTTAGAGGTTACAAGCAGTTCCCCAGTTGTGGGTTTATTGTTCTTTAGCGAGCCAGCCCATTTAGTATTGGGGATAAAAATAAAGATCAACACCGACGGATAGCCTATCTGGATCCAGATTATTGTGACATTTCAGGAGATAGACATTCAGGAGTAAACACAGCATTGCATCTTCTCATGTCTGTGCCCTCCAGTGACAGAGTATTTAGAGGTGGTATGAAAACATGAGAGGGTTGCAACTTGGAAAGTACTAGGAGTTTGATGTGCACTAGAGGGCACAAGCTGCCTGGCTTAAGGACCGGGTTGTTGGTGAGCAGAGAGGCGGAGTCTAATGGACTTCTACAAAACAGTTGGATGAGGCACCTGTTGAAATGCTGTAGTTTTATGATCAAGTGCTAAACTGGCCCTTACTCACTTGATGGTGTCACTTACTAAAATATGAAGTTGTATGAATTTTATCATTTATCACGGTCAGTCTTTTGTGTGGACTTTGATTTTTTTGGGGCTAAAAACACACTGAACTGACTTTATTCTTATCAGTTTTTTACTCTCAGCCAGCAGTGTTTATGTAATAGCTAGAATCTGCACATTTCCATTTAGATAAGTACTGTGCTCACTTCTCTTTTTTGTCTTCAAAACAAATCTGCTGAGAAGGAATATAGGGATGCAATATTTCTATCACTTTACACCTTTTCTGCTGTTATTGCATGTTTACTCATAATCTGTTTTGTGGTGTTTTTGTACGTTCATGCTTTCCTTCTAAACATCAGACTGGAGTCCCTCTAGTTCTTTTGGCACTTCTGGAAAGAGGCTTGCACATCTTCAAGTAACTTCAATCAGCCCCCGCATGACTCCAGCACACCATAACGCACAATTCTTCACAGCCGGAGCCTCAATGCCACAGAGGTGCACGGTTGTGTGAAGCTATGCACTTGTCTACAGCTCATGACAGCAACAGAAACAGCATGGAGTGGAAGAAGCAGTAAAAAACAACAGTCTCACTCTATAGCTCACCAGCCCACGTCCTTGTTATTCAGTCTGAAGAGTATTCTTTGTGGTGTTCAGGCAGCACCCCTGTGTCTTGTGCATGCTCCTCATACTCAAACCTTAAAGTTTCTGGACTGACACACTGCCATCACACAAGTTCACAAACCCTGTTGCTTCAGGAATCACCAAAAACATACGTAAAATAAAACTCTATAACTCAGTATCTGGAAATAGTACAGCTATAGTTGTAAAGATATTCACAATTATCTGCACATGCATATTTACGTAAGGCTGCTCGTTGCAGCTGTGTGTTTAGAACCACTAAGTATTTTAATGAGCATCTTGTCACACATTATAAAAAAATTATGAATGAGATGTTTATGCTTGCTTAATTTAGCCTTTTTGCAATGCCTGTAATTGGCCATTTTTGAGAACATTCTGATGCAAGGGCATAGAGTTTGTCTTAAGATTGGCAAGAGAGGGGTTAATTGATCAAGAAAATGAGCAAAAAAATAGCAAAATAGCCAATAAAATGAGGAAAAAATTAACAAAATAATATGAAAGCGAGTCGAAATGAACAAAATAATGGAGAAAATAAGCAGATTACTCAAGAAAATCAACAAAAATGAAGAAATTAGTCAAGCGCAAAAATTAACAGAACAGTCACATAAGTGAACAAAATGAACAAACTAAGAAAATCCCAATATTAACCAAATAACCTGGAAAATCTGGAGGAAAAAGAAAGCAACAAAAGTAACAAATAATCTGTAAAGTTAAATCAACTTAACAAGGAACAAAACTGCCATGACTTATGTCCTAGAAGCCTTCCTTTAACAGAGGGGTTAGTGGACAGAGGAGAGACAAAAGAAAAGAGTAGCGATAGAGAAACAAACAACACAGCTGCAGAACCGGTCCACATCCAGCATTTTTAAATCTTCTTATATTTAAACTCAACATACAACTCAAAATCCTTCATCCTACTATGTCTGTATGTTCCTGGTTTTCAGCCGAGGATCACATGGGCTGTTGCTATAAATGAAAATGAACTCCTGTTGACCCCACATTCTCATGAAAACTCCCTGGCACATTCTTCACAGAAAACAATGACGGTGCATTTGTGATGTCACAAATATCCAGAAATCCAGGCAGCTTTTTTCATGTCCAGGGGCTTTGGGTTTTTTCTCACTGGAGGACGAATTTCGATACTTGCACATTGTTTTTAGAGCATGAAGGTCTGTGTTGTGATCGGAAAAGACATGACACCTTATTTGTCACAGTATGTCTCCTTTAATTGCTGTTTTTTACTCTGACACACTGGCTGCACACTGCTACCTAACAAAGGCCTGTATGTTCCATTATGGGCAAAATGCCATTTCTTTGTTGTCTTGTCATGTGCTTTGGTGTGTTACTTCTCACATTGTGTGTCCACCCCCCTCCACATTCACACATAAGAACAGGCCTCCTCTCTAACTGCTTCTCCTCCTCCTCCTCCTCTTAGCTTCGTCTCCCTCCAGGCTAAGGCCACTCAGGCCTGCAGATGGCAGATAATGACAGTGCTGTCCCCACTGGCGAGTTGTGAGTGCATGTGTGTTGTATGTGTGTATGCAGAGGGTGTTGGCTCTGTCTCTGCTCAGTTTTGTGCCAACAGCGGGGTGTTTAGCTTCACTTGGCCATCGTCTTACTGGCCGAAAGGGTTGGCTCTCAGACCGGCTGGCTGAATGAACACTTTACTAGCTGACAGATTATTGGTATACAAGTGGCTCACATACTTGGTAGTCAACGCTGATAAATGGCTCACTGACTCAGAAGTGGTTGATAAATTGGCCCAGGATGCAAAATAGAAGTGCTGGATTATTTGCACATGTTGTAGGCTTATATTCTGTGTCCACCGCAGTGGGTTAGACCAGGTTCAAGTTTGTAGTTGGGTGTGTTTCAGTTCAAATGAATTAGAGCTCTGTCTGTCCAGTTCCAGGTTATACTCACTCACTACTGACTCCTTAATGGATTATACTACTGAGAATCTGTCACACTCATTGACATGCTGGATGACTTGTGACCACTATATACACATTATATACATTAGATCATGGTTTGTTTTTATTTGGATTTGATTTGGATGAACTTTTCAGGATAGCTCAGAAATGGGAGTGATCTGGATCATTGTCTGAATCCAGAAGATTTTTTAAAGGATTCTTCACCATTGTGAGATAGGGTCAAATTCAACAGTTGTCCATGTAATGCTGCAAATAACACTTAGAAATCTTAGCCAAAATACATAGAATAACACCATAACAGATTTTATCAAACCACAAAGTTTGATGTAGATGTGGGTAATATTCCAGATGTAGTGATCCAGAATGTCTATACTTACATGGGTTGAGGAAAAATACCTACTGCAAGGTAGCACATGCAGCTGCAGACATGTAGCTGACACCACATTGTAGTGGAAAGTCTGCTGATTCAGTACACTTTTTTGGTACACCAGCTTTCACATGATTTCATTCTTTTTGTTTTGTTTTTCAGCATCATTCATATCATTTTTGTCTCTTTTCTTTTTTATGTAAATTGATTTTAGTGTCTTTTACACTGTTGCACCTTATTGTATCACTTATGCATTTTGCATCACTGTCTTTACTGTAGTCATCTTTTTGCATCTTTTTCATCTTGCTTTTTTTTACTAATAAATTTAAACAACAAGTAACGGTGTAGTTTCTTCACCGTTCACTCAGGACCAAAAATCAGCCTTTTCACTTGAATGAACTAATAATTTGACGTTTTCCATGATAATAATTAGTATTGACTGATACCGTTTGTGCCCTTTCCCTTCAGTCCTGTGCCTGCCTGCATTTCACTCTCTTGTAGAGAAATAGTCTGCTGTTCTCAGTACATTTAGACATATGTGAACTCGGCTTTATTTCTGCAACAGAAACCTCTGTGTAAAAGTATTTCATCTTCAGTTGATGGCAATCAAATACAGTATTCTTGACTTGCTGTTCTTTTCTGTCTTGCGTTAGAATGCCCATCTAAAATATCAACATGAAACAGTGGGAACAATTGAGAGCAACATGTAAATGCAGAATGTTTAATTTATCCCCAGTAAGTTATTCATCAGCCGCTCTGCTTGTTTTGAATCCCCTTCTCTCTTTATATCCACTTTCAACATTATCTCTATTGCCGGTCCATGGCCCCGGGCTGTCAGGTAAATCACCCAGGGCCATCCCATGCGAGGGGGCAAAGGCCACTCAGTACGGGATCTGACACCACAATTTGGCAACAGTGTATACATTTCAAAGCCAGGCTATCAATATTAATGCCTTGTGTTGTTTTGGGCTTGTGTTTAGACCAGTAGATTCAAATTTCATGCTGACTGTGGAATGGGATCAGAAGGGCTTGGTGGACACACCTCATTCTCTCATTGTCTCCCATGCTCCATTTTAGAAAACACCAACAAACAGATGAAGTGATTTTAAAAGTGATGTCCCTTCTCCTGTGGTGGTAACGACACGGCTCCACTTAACCTGAATCCGCTTGTTTTAGCACCAGCTGTTTTACCTGTTTTTAACACTGCTTCTACAATATGTGTAAGGTCACAGTGAATTTGTAATCAGCATAGTCAATAACCCAGGGGTATATAACATTTTCAACATACCTACATAGGTACAAATGTAAATAGGTCAAAGTGTAATAACCTCAGACCCTACTGATCTTCAAGGTCAAGGCCAGCTATGTTAGTTTTGGGACTATAGGGGGCAAACAAACGTAAAAAACTATTTTGACCTGTATTCAAAATAGTACTTTGTGATTTATTGATGTTGTGACCTAGCCAATCTGCAACTTAAATGGTGGTTGCCATAGCAACCCTTACCCTACCTGAACTACCCATGTGCCAGATGTATTTAGTTTGGGTCCAGGGACTTTGCAGATACAGAGCCAAATGCTCAGATGGACATATGTATGACCTTGGGATTGACTGTGACCTTGACCTTTTTCCTCAAAGGTCACAGCATAATTGGAACCAGCATAGTCAGTAGCTCAATTATCTAGTATGATACCTTTTCAACCTGATTACAAAACTAGAAATGTATGTAAAGCAATGTGTATTAATTTCAATCCTGACTGATATTCAAGGTCAAAATCAAGGTCATGTGAAAAAAAGAGGTGTCCCATAGTCTACTCTATAACACACTAAAATGTGGTGCCTTTAGGCATATTAGTTTTGGTACTATAGGTCAGAATAGTTTTTTTCTAATATTTATTAATGCTGTGACCTAATTAATATGCAGATTAGGTGGTGGTTGCCATAGTAACCCATCCCCCTACCCTAGTTATCCTTTCTTCTTTTTATGGGTCCAGGGACTTTGGAGATACAGAGACAAATGTTCCGACAGACATGTACGGAACTCTTTATGATTAATAGAAGTACATCTGAATCTTTAAAGCAAAACATTATTTTAATACTTTTTCAGGTGTGAATATAGTTGCTTAGTCTTAAAATCTGTGGTGGATTTATCAAATTTAGATCTTGCTGAAAAGCGTCTCATGTTTTTGGTGACTTCCTGGATGTAATCACATAACATGATTACATTCAGACATGCAGCTGTGGCAATGGCGGATCAACAAATCTGAGACTTGCATGATTTGGTCACATTTAGTATCACCTTGTTTTGCTTGGAATCGCAACCAAGCAGAGCATGAAAAGATATGTCATAGTTTTGCTTTGTACCTGGCATAGTGGAAACACAAAGCCATATCCAGCCTAGGACATTTGAGCTGATGGGGTGGAAAAATGTCCACACTTTAAAGGAAACAAGTGCATTGCACATTGCAGTATTTGCAACTCTGTAAATGCTAGTGTAGTCTCAATGTGCTTTCTTATAACCAAAGAGAAGGAGCCTTTTGATTTTTTCGACTAAAGCTCTGCAGATAACACGTAAGCAATTAGGACCAGTAAGTATGAAAGGACAGGCTTAAATTCATGTGGATAATTAATGGGCTTAGCCTTCATGAAGGTATGAAATATTTGATTTCCATCTGTGTTGACTATAGAGGATGTACAGCTTTGTCAAGGATACTGCTCTCCCTCTGTCGACTCCACTCAACTTTTTGCTCCTCATCCTCTCCATTTCTTTTCACCAGGGAGGTCTGAAATGTTTGAAGCCTTTCCTTTTTTCTTCTGGCCCTCTCTCTCTCCCTGTGCTGAGGTCCCTGGATGTTGAGTTTTTAATTACTCTCTCCTGGCTTTGTGCATAACCAGTGAAAGATTGAAGGGCATTTCCCCTCTGAAAGGCACTGTTAGGATATGGGTTTTTCTAATGCCGTCACTTTGGGAGACGGATACTAATACACAAACTGTGACTTTTGGTGCTTCTTTCTGTATCTGCAGCCTACTGTATGTGTGGATCTTTGTATGGGTTTGGCTGTTGGTTGCATGTGAGTCAGGGCTGGGCATGGTGGGGGTGGGCTGGATGAAAACCTAGGAGCAGGTGGGTTCATTGCATTGATTAGATTTCTTTGAGACCAGTTTTAGGATGTAACATCTTGAGGTAAATCCAACAGAGACATAGGGAAAATCAATAAAGAATATGATAAACAAATGATTAGACTGCACAGTCTGTATTGGAAAGGGAGTGTACTTGGTTATTTCAAGACCATGTCCTTCAAATCAGTGAAAAGTGACAGGCAGTTACATGAAAAAAGATTGATTTATGTTATGAAAGTTGTAGCACAAACTTTAGTTACTGGATGCAAGGAGTGCACAGTCCAGATAAAGGCTTGGACACACTTGATGATTTATAGATTAGATCCAAAGTAGCCACATGTTGCTTTGATACAAATTCAGCATTCTCCCTCATGAAGTAGTCACTTGCAAGAGTTTTCGATTGTAATTTCCCAGGTGCCATTTCTTTCCTTCTAAATGTGCTTTAGACCATCAGTTGTCTTGTACAGAGTCATCCATCCTACAGTGCAACTACAACCACAGGACAAATCATCAGTTAAGTCAGGGAAAGAAACTCCGTCATTACATTAAGAAATGAGGGTTAGTTAGTGTGAAATACCTCAAGGATGTTGTAGTTGCCAAGACAATAGGTGCACACCCATCATCTCAATTAAGTGCATTTTAAAAATGCGCATTTAATTTATTGATGGAAACACCTCCAATTTTGACAAAGTTTGAAATTTCACATCAAAAACATTGTTGCTTAAAGGAGGTCGAAAAGTCTGCTGAATTCAAAAATGTAAATGCGGTGGATGTTGATGGGAACTGCATGACCTCTGACTAGCCTTGAATACATCCATATAAGCAACAATAAGGAGCTCAGGTGCACACAGCTGGAGGAAAAACTTTGAAGGTTTTCTATTTTCTTTGAGTTTGTAATAAGCAGTTCAGACCTTTTCAGGTTTTTGCTGTGAAAGATTCTATTTTTCAAAGCTGGTACCAAACTTAAAATATTGTACCCCTTTCTGTTTGCCACGGCTAAGCACCTCCCAAGACTTGCAAGAGGTAGTTGATGGAAATGAACACATGCACATTTCCTGTTATTGAATTTCTGAAATTTCAAAAAATTAAAAATACACTACTTTTGGATGGAAACCCAGCTAATCTGAGGTGCACAAACACTATCTTTGGTGCTCAAAATTGGTGTCTTACGAGGTTTGAAACTGTAATAAACTTCTCAGAGGTAGCGTTCATCACAGTGTTTGATGTTTTTTGAGGCAGTTTTACAATTGACTGACCATTTTCTCTTACTTAAGTCAGAGTTTTTTTGCCATAACTGTAAACTGAAAGCGATTGCAGGTGACAACCTTGCGAAAGGAAAACTGTCAGCAACTCTAAATTTTGGACAGTCTAAAATACAAACGTATTCTGGGTTGTTTCACACGTGTATCATCACATACAGTAACCTGGCAATTTATATAGGTTTCAGTGGGAAAGGATTTCATACTGTATGTCCACTCAGAGGTCAGGTATAAATGGCAATTACAGTAAGCCCATCAGTATAATAAGATACTTGTACCGAGGCCCCAAATTACATGTCATACTCATTCTTTTCACCTCTCGTTTTGAAGTTGCAGACTGGGTCTTTATTTACACCAAAAAAGAAAATGTGTTATGTATTTACTTGGGCTGAATAAGGCTGAATAGTACATATGATCACAGGTTTAAAGTATTAATATACACAACAAGAAGGGACGCGGGTGTAGTCTAATTTTTTCCTCTGTCAGCACTGCGTAGGTAACACTCGCAAAGGCCGTTGTAATATGTGTGAATTCATTTTTCCCCAATGCACGGGGAAAACTTCAAAGGCAGGGACGGGATCGTGGCTGAGTGGATTTGAAAAGGGATGAGTCTTAATCTGGTTAAACTTTGCTTGCTCTGTACATTTTCTTCTATTCTTTCTTTTAACACCCCTCCCACCTTGTGTTTCTTTGGGCTGTGAATTTACCTTACACGCTTTAAAAAGTAAAAGAACTGATGACTTAATGTTTTAGAGAGAACAGCACCGTAAACCAATCTTGGGACTTGCGTTTGCTTGTTTGGGGATTATATTTCTTTAAGCCTGTCATCTCTTTGCTCCTTTGCGAATACACCCCCCCCCTTCTCCCAGCTTCCCTCACACACCATCGTCTTTATAAATGGGAGGATGTTTTCCATGAGTCGCAGCATCTTTACACATTACATTTGCTGTGCAGTGTGTCATCATTTCAGGTCCTGCTTTGCAAGCCTTAAGGGCTGCTCTTACCATGCATCAAACTCGTGTGACGGCACCTGAAATATGCATATGTTTCCGGAGCACTGCGAGGTGCTATTTGAGGGTGATGTGGAAAGCTAGTGATGGCAGGCCAGAGTGCCTAAGACCTATTCTCTGAATATTTGATGGTCTTAATGAACAGGAGAAATACAGGGATAAGCACTTTGTTGGTTGGCGCGTCAGCTGGAGGTCGACAAGGAATGGGAGGAAAAACCTGAAATATTGAACAGTAAAGAGGTTAGAAAAAAATCACAAAAAGGTGATAATATGAAAATAGTGTAAGGTTCTTTTCACACCAACATTGTACATTCACCAAGAAATCTGCATGACATTAGAGCTGCAACTGATCTCTATTTCCACTGTCGACTCATCTCTCTCTTGAGTAATTGGTTTCTCTATAAAAATGTCTTATTGCAAAAAAATAAAGGGAGAAAGAAACTAGAAAAAGTCAAAATCTGCAATGAAAATTTATATAAAGTATGTTTTTTTTTTCTTTTTTAAACACATCAACCCTCTCCAAATAAAGCCTGCGCATAATTCAGGCAGGTGTAGAAGGCTGTTCTTGAGCCTAATTTTCTGTCCAGACACTGTCATCCCTGCCTTTCACAGCCCCAACCCGCTGCATTCTGCTACGCTGCTTCCATCACAGGACCATCGCTCACCCGTGAATCCAAAAAATAATCTCCTCCACCTCCACAACCTCCAAACATATTTCTTCTTATCATAAAATAATGACACCAGGGTCAGCTAAGGGGGGGGCATCTGGGTCATGCTTGCTCAGATCACCTCTTGAGCAGAGCCACCTCCAAAATTAAAAATGCAGATAAGCTCTTATTAACACATTTAATTTAGATGAGAGTGTCCTGTCTGTCTGATATATCTAATAATCAGCAACTAATCAGTGAATCATTACAGCTTTACATGACATACACACATCCTATCATCATCACCCATGTTGCTGTGCCTCCCTTTACTTGATATTAGTTAGTAGACGAATGTACAATGTTCAACAAATGTATGGACCACCTGCCCCATTGGTCTCAAAGACCATCCAGTATCACCAAGTGCTTTAATGTGGACCCTTTCCTTTTCAGGGAGTTCTTCACATTTTACCATTTTCAACACGAGTGAGAAATTTCAAACAGAATTCATGTTTTCATACAGAAATTTTAGCCATTGCCGACTTCTCTGAGAAGTCTGAAATTAATCGAGCAAAATGTTCAACCTTTATAATTCATTTTTCTGTTCAGGAATGTAACTAAATAACTGTAATTTGGCATCTTAATCAAAAATGAATGCTGTGCTTTACTGTTGTTTCTGCTTTTTCATCTTAATTGAAGAGGTAGTGCATATTGGTAGATTATCCTTTAGAGAAGCAAAAAAACTGATTTTGGCAATTAGCAATACTGTTAATTTAAGGCAGCTAAGGCATAATCTTTATTGTGGGTGATGGTCTAATAAATTTGTTAAGCACTGTAGGTCTGCAACAAAGACATATGAAGGAGTTAAAAAAATGAAACAGATTGATTTCAGTCACTGGAATGACATTCCTACATTTCAAGTGCAATGCTTTGCTGTTTAATGGCTGATCATTGGCCAAAAACTCAAACCATAGCATTTTCATATTTGAAATGAACTGGTGTAGTTTGAGACCACTTCATTGCACTGTATCAAAATGTATGTGTGCGATTGGCGGTTTCCCACCTGTGATTTTGGTGTGGATCATCTGAAATGTCCTAAAGCCCAGACCAGAAACAGTTACAATACTGTGCAAAAGTCTCGGGTCACCTTGGGTTTGTCGTCTTGTCAAAATAAATACCGACCGTACATATGCAAAAATAAATAAACATATTGTTAAAATTATTAAAACATTTTAAGCTCACAGGGAGGTGACACTTCATTGTGGAGAGGCTGAAGTGTTTCCTGTGTCATTACAGCTGAAACAACAAACCTACAGTAGGTGTGAAAGTGCCATAAGGAGCAGAAATCATTAAGCATGCTTTGACTGATAGAATAAAGGAGATGAATGCATGAATGAACAGACAGATGGATAGATGGCAGCTCATGGCTATTACTCAACAAGTCCTTGGAGTTTCTGGTGAAGAAAGTGGCTTAACCCCACTACTGTAACTGTAATAAGTTTGCACCTTGTGCCCTTGCAATAACATGATGATAAATGATAGGAAACCTGATAAGTATGTGTGTGTTTTTGAAATATTCAGTAAATGCAATGACCGGAGCTGCACAATGAGGCTGATGCTGAAGTAACTTTAAGATGTAATACTGTCGTTGGTCGCCGGGGTACCATTCAGTGGATTCCAGGAAGCCTTGATTCCCACAGAGTTACACTGGACTTCTCTCTGAAAATAGTGAAGACATTTCATCATGAATCATCATGGTCTTAAATGTTTTATTTGGACCCTCGAGGAAGTGATCTGGTGGTTCATCTTTAACTTTTTGCTCTGTTATTAAGATATTATGGCAAATAATTCAACATCTCACTCCTGTGCTCGGGTTTGATTGATAGGTTGTTATGGTAACTCGAGTTACCAGTCGGACCAGCTCAGAGTTTCGTACCTTGTATTTCTCCAGTAGAGCGTACAGTGGTACCACCTGAGACACACCTGACTGTTGACGTTCAGTGTTTACACTAACACCGTAATATGACTTTGTTCTGCAATGCTTGGTGAAGTTTTCCAGAGTCAGTAGGCTAGCGGTTAGCGTTACCTTACTGATAGGACCCCTGACATACGATACTCCTGTAGCTTTGCCATCATTCATCCAAATATGGTCACACCCTGTTTTTGGCTCCAGAATGTCACCCAGGATGTGCCAACCTGCTTGGCCTCAAAAGGGCTGTTCAGAAACCAGTGGGCGACGTCACGGACACATTGTCGCCAATAGATACAGTCTGTGGTTTGTAGACTAAACACTGTGCCACTCCCTTCTTTTTAAATCCAACTACAAATATACTGCAAGATAAAGATTTTACTGCAGAAGCACTGTTCCACTCTCTTTAAGTTATAATCAATGCTTATTAGACACACATTGAATTTTCGCTTTTATAAAGAAAAAAAAATGGTGACAGACAACGAATAAATATTAATCTCGCCTCCAAGGGGCTGACTTTTTGTGCAGTAATAAATATTCACAGCAGGGCACAGTCTGGGAAGACATCCGATGTGCTCTTTAATTGAAGGTATGGATTGAGTGGACGGGTTGACTCGTGTCAGCCGTCCCCTCCACTCGGCTGTGAAAAAGCTGTCGGGGCAGATATGGATTAGCGTCAGAGCATCGCAGTGCAGGTTTTACACGTCTCCAGTGGCACTGCCAGCGCTGCCCGTGACTACTAATAACCCCTGTTGTCTTGTGTCGTCGGAGCATCTCCTAGCTCTGTACGCCTGTTTTGTACCAGCGCCAATTCTAATGCCCGGACTTCCTGGCAGAGGGAGGGTGTGTTCGGTTGAGGGGGGAGGAAAAAAAATAGAGAAATACAAAGGGGTTGTCAAAACAGCTCCTCTACCCCTCCTCAGCTGCTTCCTCCCTCCACCTCGTCTCCTACTCCACCCTTGCTGCCAAAAGCCGGAAGGAGATCAAAGCAGGCCAACATGAAAGGCATCCCTGAGATTCTGTTTTTCCGTCCCGTCTCCACGCACCCACTGTTACAGATATGGAAATGCTGAATCCCAGATTTAGTCAGTACGGGTTGAAGAAAATGCCCAGCCTCATTTGACTTTCTCTCTTTCGCTTTGCCTCTTCATCATCAGCTCCCTCCATCCTCTCCTCTTGCCTCTTTCCAGCAGCCCTCAGGCTTCCAGGTAGATATCAGTTGATTGGCAGCTGCTGTGACAGTCGGTGGAACCGGCCGAGAGTGGATGAGTGTCAGCCTTGCTCCAGGGGCTTAAGGCAGCAGCAGTGTTGTAGCTCCCTGCTGGAGAGAGAAGCCCGTGAAATAAGACTCAGTCGCTTCTTCTCTTTTTCTCGCATCAACTGAAGCAGGTAGAAGCTAAATAGGTTTCTCAAATCGCTCCCGAGTTTATCCCGAGACCGGGAAGTGGAACATTTTTTCAACTCACATCCCTTGATGTGTTTGCCTTTGCTCTCATTTTCCTCACTCCTACCTTTGGTTTTGATAATACTTTGTGTTCTATTGTAGCTTGTTGTAATTCACGGGTTTTAATTTTTTTTTCCAGAGCCTTCCTCTTCTCAACCTCAGCTGTCACGTCACTTGACAATTAGCCATGCTGCTCCCGTCTGTGCATCGTTAAAAAAACTTTTCTTCCTTTTGAAAAACTTCCAAATACATCTTGACGACCGCTGTACAGCAGCCACGGGGGGAATGTGTGAGGGAAAAAAAAAAAAAAAAAGAAACGTGAAATCGTCTCAGTTCTAAAGTAGCTGTGACCAATTCCCAGATGGAGGGAAAGCGTTTGTGTGATGGCTTTTGCTGCATTGCTGCTCTGTCCCGTCAACAGTAAGAATTGCATCAGTTCTCCCTGCAGCCAAGAGTGCCCTCTACTTCATACGGCAACACAGAGAGGACAGGATGGGGGGAACATGGGAAAAAAGCAAGACAGGCAGCTGGAGGGCCACTGCTCAGAATACACTCCCATACTTCTCTGGTGATCAGGGTGTAAATTAAACAAGGGGGTACTGTTTTGAGCTCATTTTTCGTTCTTTTTTGTATGTTTTGGGCTTAGCTGAGGCAACTGGCAACAAGCGAAGTTGGCACTTGTTGACATATTTCCGAACAGCATATTGTCGCGGTAGATAAACACAGCTTTTTCATTTTGTTAATGGTGTACTGATATTAATTTGATATGCATCAGCAGCAGAAATTAAATGGTGAAATTGTGTCAAGGTAAACCCCACAGCTGCCGTGTGTTGCTCGTATGATATCAGTTCAAAATAGGTTCCAGTGCTGTATTAAATTAAACAACAGTTTTCCATAGTGTTGAAATAGACCTGGGGACTTGTGGATTCTGCCTGTGTTCATGAAGAATTGGCAGATGATCACAGCGAGACAGAAAAACACAGCTCGAGTATGAGGAAGCAACAGAATTATTATCGTAATCTTTATTGCATCTGTGGTTTTTCAATGTTTCATTTTATTGTTTGTTCATTTAATGGATCGTTTTGTATATTATTTTTCATTTTATTGATTGTTTAAGTCATTTTTTTCATTTTGTTTAACATTTAGTCATTTTTGGAAAAAAAAAGTTTTTTATAATTACTTTAGCTAATTATTTTCAAAGTTGTGGAATAGTTTGTTCACCATTTGTCCTAATCATGTTCATTATTTTGCTTATTTTTATTCACTTTCTTTGTTTTCATCATTAGCTTGATTGTATTGTAAATTCTGTTCACTTTTTTCATCTTGTTGTTGATATAGTGCTTATTTGATTTTTAAAAAATTATTATAGTACATTACTTGCACTGGACAGGAGCCAGTGGGAGGGGCTAAAGAGCCACATGTGACTCTGGAGCCACAGGTTGCAGACGCCTGTCGTAGACCGAAAGGGCCTCTAAATGCTGATGATTCCCATTGTGACGCGGATCATCTGAGCAAGCAGTTTCTTTGTCGCCACAGACCTAAGGACGCCTACTTTCAAACTGTTCAGATTTTGCATTTTTTTCCATCTGAGCAAACCTATACACGTGATCACTTGTGGACATCCAGGATACATTTCAGGGTGCATTTGGAGGTGGTCTGGGACACGTTTATCCTCTTTAACATGTACAGTATATTTATCCATATGCATAGACTTTATATTGTTCGGATTCTTTGTGGACGGCAAAGAAGGAATTTCAACGCACGGAGAAACATGCTTCCTTACCGTGAATATGACAATAAATCTTAAGGCTTCTGACGTGAGCAGGGCTGGGTGGTCTGTCCACATCACGACTTCGCCCTGGTATTCGTCAGCATCTCCAAAGTCGGCCCAGGCCCCTGAGGTTTACGATGGGACACCCATTGTTTTAGGGGATCAGGAATGGAATGGATTTTATACATATGTAAGATACTGTAGGGTGAGAGATATTTTTATATCATAGAATTTACCAATTGGCCCTCCTTGAATCGCCACCTTATTGTGGTGGAGGGCTTTGTGTGCCTGAGTGATCTGAGGAGCGATGCTGTCGGGGGCAATATGTCCCCGGGAGGGTCTCCCAAGGCAAATTGGTCCTAGGTGACAGGTGATTCAGAAGACCCTTATGGCTATGCCTTCCTCTGGACCCAACATCTGCAGGTATGTCTCTCGGCTGGCCTGGGAACACCTGGGGGACCCCCAGAGGAGCTGGAGGAGATGGCTGGGGAGAGGGAAGTCTGGACTTCTCTGCTCAGGCTGCTGCCCACGTGACCCTGGCCTGGATAAGTGGATGATGATGGGTGAACAATTTAACAACTGATCATCACTTGCGTTGGATGCGTTAGATGTCAGGCAATTAGTTGAATGACTGCAGCTTTCCAGAAAGACTTTCATATTTCTGTACTGTAGAACTACTCAGTGTTTCTTTGGGTTTAGGGGCCAAAACAGCACTCTTGAACGCCCATAAATAATGACAGGAGGATAAACGCCGGCCCGTTTCAATCTGAAGGAGAGGGTGTGTGGATGAGTTTAGTTGTGTATGTCTGATAGCCAGAGTGCTCTGGAGTGTCTGGTAAAAAGAGGTAAGGCAGAGCAAAGTGGACCTAATTAGAGGGATTTGGAATGCATTTAAAAAGGATTCTCGCTTTGCATCAACACCAACAGCAGCCCAAGCCACTTCTGGAAATGGACAGTTGGCAGGAAGGAGGCTGTTTGGGTTGCTAAATGCTCCCAGCGACATATAAATGGGAGGCCTGATTACTTAGTCACTAATCATTCATTGGATTGCTCATACACTGGGCAGCGTAAACGACATTCTTGTGATTAGAGGCTCCTCAGCGTCTTCACACCAGAAAAATGTTCATCCTCCAAACACGTAAGAAACAATAGGTAAAACCGAGGGCATTGATTTTGTCCGAACATTGGGGGGAGAAAATAGTGAGTAAACGTGGAGAAAATTATCAAGTAAATGAATTTTAAAAATGACCAAATTAAAAAAGAAAATAAGTAAAATTTTGCCAGTCAATAAAATTTATAAATAAACAAAATAATTAAGAAAATTAGTAGAAAAATAAACAATGTAAAATGAAGAAAATAATGAAGAAACCCAGCAAAATCAACAAACTAACCAAGGAGATGTGCGAGATTGAATCAAATGAAAGCAGAGAAATGTGGGAAAACAAATTAAAGTGAAGAAAATGAGTAAAATTGAAGTAATGAAGAAAGTGAACAAAAGTAAACAATAATGATCGAGAAAACAATAGAATGAACAAAGGGGGTAAAAATAAGCAACAAAATGAGTAAAAATATGCCACTTAATCAAGAAAATAAGCAACATAATTCACAGAATAATCAAGAAAATGAGCAAAGTAACAAGTGCATGAAATGAAACTAGTGACAAAATGGAGTAAAGTGTTTGATTTTAACACAGTCTATCAATAATGCCAAAAAAAAGCAACATATCTACAGTACAGTGTTGTATTGGGGAGAAGGGGGCAAATGCTCATCTTACACATATTGAGGGAGACAAATCCCCCCCCACACCCCTGAAATCTACGCCTGTGAGTAAATCGGCCCAAGGCACATTTTCCAACTTCCATCATGTAATAAATGGCTCTTGATTTTACCAGCGACATTATGTTTAGAATCTGTTTGCCCCCAAAACACAGTCAAACTATCTTCTTGTGCATTAGCAGTATGAATTCACCCATTTTCCAGTAAGTACAGTTCCCCTGTGTTCAAATTGCCTTATTTCTAATGACACAAAGGCCTTGTTATTTTGTAGCATCAGATCTTTTTCCTCTCTCATTGCTTCTCTTATGCGTTGAGCAAATTTGTGATAAACCCTCACAACCTGAGGAATGTAATTTCAAGATCGGAATAGAGCGCGATTAGAGTGAAATGGGCGCAACCGTCGGTGATGGAGTGGGTCTCAAAGGCGGCATCGGGATGCAGGGAAACATTGTAATAAAAAAAAAAAAACGAAAAAGCGGTGTGCTTTAATTGTGAAAAGCCAGCATGAGAGACGTCGCCATGAATTATGGCAACAGTAAAGCACATGGGCATACTAAGGGAAAGACATAAATTCAGAAGCAGACGCACAAACACATGCACATTTAAGCGGCATCCTCTGCATATGAATTAAATCAAAAAGAAGAGCGCGGGCTTCTAAACTTGTTTATATGCAGATTTTCCCTGTGTTGGTGTGATGAAAAAGAGCAAATACATCGAAAACACTTGTGTTATTTCTACCTTCAGACAAACACAGTGCAGGTCCCACATAAGCTGTTTGCTACCAACACTTGCTTTGTTGATTTCTCTCTTACACAAATACGCAGGTTGCGCAGAATCTCAAGCTCTTAAAAATACATACTATGATTCTGTATAACATGGTTTGTATCCAGCTGCTGGCGATCGCACTGTATGGAACAAGTGTTTAATCCCCTTGTGAGAGGTTTAGTAACAGGTTGTGCTGGCATTGAAAACCACTTGGCACCGCCACAGTACCTGCACTCTACCACTTTTGGTTGATTGCTTTAATGAGTGTCTCACTCTCATTTTCGGTCTCTTGCCATCTTCCTGAGCATCGTCGTAGCAGTCAGCGTGCGTCGTCTAACCTGATTTTCTTTATCGTAGTCTACGATGAATCTGGTGTCACTTTCACACTATGCCGTGCGGCCGTGTTTTTGGCTCAGTGTTTGAGTGATGAACAGTGTGTGATGGGTCGTGATCATTAAAGGATCTTTGTCTGGCCAGGGATGCACAGACAGATGAGGTATCAGCTTAACACACAGATGTAAGATTAGACTGAATGGAAACGGGTGCAGAAATCGTGTGTTGCAAGAAATGTGGACGACTTGTGTCGTATTATACAGTAGCACTTTTCTCCTACTTTTTTCTCCAACCTTCATGATGTAAAGAACATTTTTAGGCATAAAGTAAAACGAGGTGGGTAATACTGAAGTGCTGTTTTGCCACGACAGCTTTTACTCGCATGTAGTTGAGGAGTTTGTTCAAAAATAGTGTAGATGCTCTGCAAAGTACTTTTCTTCTTACTTAGTCACATTTGTGGTGAAAACACAACTTCTCAATTACATTGAGACACATACCTCAGTGAGTAAGAGGTTTTTGTTTAATCATTGAGCAAAATGAACAAACTTATCCAGCAAATTCACATAAAAATTAGCAGAGTATGCGACAAAGTGAGCATGAATGTGAACAAAATTAGAAACAAAAGGGGCAAAAACAGAGAACATAATGAAGTAAATTAAGAAAATGCCCAAACTAAGGGACTAAATGAGCAAAAACACTGATGTTAACAAAAGTGAAGAATATAAGCAACAAAATGACAAAAAAAATGCTTAAATGAATGAACAAAAATGAACCAAGTCAGCAACGAAAGGAGGAAAAATGAAGCAAATTAACAAAATGAAACAAATTAAGCAATAAAATTAGTGAAAATGCTGAAGCCAATTCTCATTATGCTGTTATTATCAATGCTTTTTGTATGAGATACTTTTTTTCCTTTTGCTCAAGTAGTTTTGTTTATGAATACTTCGACTTTTACTTGAGAGTTGGTTTACTTGACATGCAATGTGTAAAAATGTGTCATTAATTTATTTTTTGTTCATTATTTTGGTCATTTATATTGATTTTGTTTATTACAAAGTTTCTTTTCATTTTGCTGATTATTTTCATTTTATGTTGACTTACTTGCTTTGTCCATTATTGCTCATCTTTTGAGAATTTTGGTCATTTGTGTTCATGTCACAGATTATTCATTTGTTCATCTTTGTTCATTTTGTTTAGCATTTTATTCATTTTTGTGAAATTTTGTCTTTTTTTTTGATTGTGTTATTTAATTATTGTTAATTTTGTGGAATACTTTGTTATTATTATTATATTATTATTATCATTATTACACTCAATTTGTTGTTTTTGTTTATTTACTTGGATGTTCTGTTCATTTTGTGATCTTTTGGTTCAGTTGATGGTTTTCTGCTGATTAGTTCATTGCTCTTGTTCATTAAGTCGACCATTTTTGTCTATTTTCTTGGTTTTGGTCATTTACTTGATTATTTTGTTAATTTGTGGATTTCTTTTCATTTTTTTTCTACTTTTTCTGCCTTATCTGATTCATTTGTTTCTTGTTGTTTTTGATTTACAGGGGAAGGGGCCCTGGAGTCACAGGCTGCAAAGCCTAACCCACTTGTTTTTCTTTATTTCTTTCTTTCTCTCCAGCTGATTGCAGTGTACGAAGAGCAGGATCCACACAATGGCGGCGACGGCACCAGTGCCAGCTCCACAGGTACACAGAGCCCAGAACCCTTCGCCAGTGAGATGAGTTCAGCAACAGGCTTTCAACCCTACCAGGCTGACAGTGAGATTGAGGTCACGCCCTCTGCCTTGCGATCCAGTGAGTCCAGTAACATAACTAGTTGTAGACAGTAGAATAAAACCGAGTTCATTCAGCTTTTTGTATTACTGCCAATAATGGTAAAAGAGGAATATGTTTATGATGGAAAAGTTATTATGCAGTGCATTATTTAGCTTAAAGTGGATATAGTGGAACCTCAGGTTACAAATTTAATCCGTTCCGGCGTCACGTTTGTGAAGCGAAAAATTTGTAAGAAGGGACCGGTTTTCCCATTGGACTACATGTAAAACCAATTTATCCATTCCAAGAACCACAAAAACTCCCATATAAAGTATGTATTACACACCCGTACATGCACGTTCATTCATTGTTATTATTTGAAAAGGAAGTTATGTTAATTATCTGAAAATAAATGCATGAAATTAGTTCTAAAAATGATTTAGAATGACACTTACCTTGGAGCAGGCTGCAGGGGAGGAGGAGGAGCGAGGAACGTAACCATCAGATAGCCGCTCCATGTCGTCATGACAACGCTGCTTCGAAAGCAGGATTCACAGACTCGATAGCTTCTCTCCGCTTCAGTATCGTGCAAATGGTTGAAGCGCTTCGGCTGCGTTGCTTTGCCAGGTTGGTCACGCGAGCGCCTCAAGAATGTTTTTGTATGATCTCTTGTTTCACGTGCATCAATATCATATTACAGGTTTTTCACTGGCATTCTTCTTAGATCCCATTTTAGGTGAAAAAAGGCACAAATATATAGCACAAAGTTCACATGGAAGTTTAAGGGTTAGGGTTAGGGTTACGAACTATCTCATTCATAACCTGATTTTTTTTCTTGCAAGACGGGACAAAATTTTGGCCGATGTCTTCGTAACCCGAAAAATGAGTGTGTGGATGCATTCGTAACCTGACGTTCCACTGTACTTCAGATGGGTAACTAGGCCGCGCCTCATCTTGGGGGAAAACAAACAGCGGCCCTCGTAGACTTTAATGTAAATTATGGCAAAATCGCAAAACAACACAAACAAAGTGAAATTAGCTTTGGAATTTTACTGATACTTGGTAAATTTGATATATTTGGACTTGCAAAAGAACACGCTATATCATATCACGGCATATCATAAAAGGGTTACTGGGTCCATTTTAATCACATCTGTTCATCACTAGCATACTTGCTAGCTGTTAGCCTTTGTTAGAAAAGTAACATCCAAAGATGCCTAAGAGTTGCTGTGTTGAAAATGAGATAAAAATAGGTATCTGGTGGGACGAGTTTGGCCGCTGGGTCAGGTCATAGCACCAACACGATGCTGGAGGCTGAAAGGCCATGATTTAAGTTTGATCAAATGTAACTTTTTGTGATATCGGGCATACTGAAATACAGGTAATGTCAATAAATAGGAAGTGGACATTATATTTTACGACAATTTGCAAGTAAATTTTATTTTGATGGTTTTCTTCGTCCCGCAATTCACACTCAGGTCTATGAGAACCGGCATTTGTTTTCCCCCTAGAATGGTTTGTACCATAACTACGAAGCAACTCCAGTCTGATGTATTGAGAAAAATTGTTGAGATCTATGAAATAGATACAACTGCATCAGTCACAATTAGGAGCTGTATTTAGAGGTTGTTGAGGTAATGCGGACCACCTATACTCATGATCATCCCTGAAAATGTGTCATATACTGACAAAAATATGACCTGCCTAACTTTTGTGTATCCAGAGATTTACAACAGCAACCAGAGTCAATAAACATGAGCAATATGGAATGGAACTAACTTTTCCAAACTCTACGAGTCGAAAAAAGTGCATCAACTCTTAGTTTTTTTTCAACAGGAACTAGAGTCAGTTTCACTTGACATGCTTCAGGTGCACCGCATGGAGTTGAGTGTCTGTCAAAAAGTGCGCTGTATCCAGGGAATAGCAGTATACTGACTTAGACAGACAGGTAGAAACCAACGGAAGCAAGTGAAACGCACTTGGATAGTCAGTCATGCATGAGCAAAAGCACACATAGCAGAGCAAGGTGGGCGCACACACATGCACATGTAAAATGGCACCCACATGTCAGTGACTCGGGTGTTGCTCATGTCCATATATTCACATCCTATGAAGTGGAACCAGTGAGCAATGGCAGAACTGTCTTGAACTCCAATCTTTCAATCTAAAACATTGAAAGTAGGACACACATAAGGGTATGGACAGCCGCCCCGTTGGACCCCCACCAAACACACATGAATGAACATTTGAATGTTTGACATTAGACTAACACCATGGCTTATCCAACCTGCCTGTCTGTCATTTGAGCACAGGCCAGTAGCAGACTGTGAAAAGTAGGTTTATTTGAAGTTGTCCAACGTGTTGTCAGTTTCCTTCAAACAGGCCCATGTTTGAAGCTCAGAGCTGGTTTCTGAGACATGTAAGTCATACCGGACCATTCCAGGATTCCAGGCCCTGCACTTGAACTGGTCCTAACCTCGCACTGTCACTCAGTGTGATCCTCCAAGAAACCACCAACCACTGAAATTAGAAGTTAAGGAATGTTTTATTTCTTGCCCATGTCGGGACTAGAGTGTTCTCCATATCTGACCAGATTGATGTTTGGACATTTTTTGGAGAATTCCAAAAAGTGTGAAGGATAGGTTTATTTAAACCTGTCTGCTGGCTTCAAACTTGTTTTTAGTCATGTAGTTCTTGGTTGTTTCATTTTAACTGGTTCCGACCACTGTCCATCACTCTGTAAAGAGATAAAAGAAAACAACTAGGGCCGTGCGGGGGGATACAGTGGATATATATATATATATATATCTGTATATCTGTATATATATCTGTTGTATTGTGGCTGACTCTGAGCTTGATGTAGAAAATGACTATGTCACAGACGTCAGGACACGTAAAGTAATGTAGTTTGGTGATACCACTGCATGGTTTCACTTCTCCCCCTTAGTGCACCTCTCTCTTTTTGTCTCTCGCTCTCGCTCTGTCTCTCTCTATGTAGCATTAATGTGGCTATGCTAGCAGCTTTTCTGGAGCCGGTTTACAGTGAATTGTCACATTAAAACTTCACTTCTCGTTCTTATGCATATGATACTTACCATGCACTCTCCTTCCCGTCCTCTCCTCACCTCGATGGAATCACCTTCAATTTCGCATCAAAAACATTACTAAAAAGAGGTGGAAAAGTTGTCTGTGTCTAAAAAATGCGCATCAGTTGATGAAAACACAAAGCAAATGGATGATAAACCTCCCAAGATTTTCCATTTTCCTTCATATTCATAATGATGGTAGACATATAGCTTTTGAGTGGTGAACTATTAAAGTGCTGCATTAACGGGGAGTTGACATAGTTTTACTTTAAAAAAAAAATCACAATATGTATTGTGTTTCATGGTATTGATCAAGTATATCATGATATAAAAATTTTCCCTAATTGCCCAGCCTTAATAGGAATTGAAGAAATGTTTTCCTCCTTTTTCTTATTGGAACTTGAATGTCTTTCATTGACGTGTCACGCCACATCTTTATTTTCTTACCACGCCTTGTGTTGATGTCACAATGCAGAGCTTATGCAAGACATTCTGCCACCCACACAGGCATGTCTAAATCTGTCACACTGTCCTCGAAATTGTACATACTGCATTCGGCACATGTAATGATAAGAGTGGTGCACTGAAGAACTGATTATGTCCTACATGCTGTGTGCTGATTAATATATGCAGCATTTGTTAGCAATAAGGACAGTAAAGTATATAGGAAAAATAGACCCACAGAGGACTGGACCTAATGTATAAGAAGGGAGATAAAGCAGGAAATAACAGTGATAAGGCTTGTTATGTGATTCTTTTTATAAGTGCAGTTTCAAGGATCCATATTCCTTTTTGGACTTGGTTCATGTGCATCGAGACTTCCTTGCTGAAGACTTTAAGAGTTTCACTCCTTTCT
The DNA here is from genome assembly GCA_029823295.1 of Pseudamia nigra. NCBI lineage: Eukaryota > Metazoa > Chordata > Actinopteri > Kurtiformes > Apogonidae > Pseudamia > Pseudamia nigra. The sequence continues at coordinate 1,363 of JAQQAE010000182.1, read as the reverse complement.
GAAACTACGTCAAAAGTTGCATATGTGAGTCGAGAATAAGAGTTTGAGGGGAGGTGGAGTAAAGCAGACAGACTCACTGGCAACACATACACACAGTCTGACAGATGAACAAGACAGACAGGGATTGGTCCCTCTAGAGATGCAGATGAGCAAATTACTGGCAGCAATATTGCATATCAGACATCAAAGTGTAGCGGCGGCGCCCTTGGCAGCTGTGCTCTGAGGCAGGGAATTATGGCTATTTAAAATCATCATCTTTTAGAGCCATATTGATTGTTTTTCCCCTCCTACAACTCCCAGAGTCCCAAACTCTCTCTCTTGCTTTCTTTCTGTCCTCCACCCCTCCCTCGACTCTGCCTTCAGAGACCATTTTAGATTTCCATGCTAACATGCGCGGCACAGGTCAAACTGCTAATAATTGGATTGGAGATGAGATGTAAATTACAATAATGAATGTAATTTTCCCATAATTATATGGATGCCGTAGCCGCCGCTGCCTCTGCTTGTTGCTAAATTCTAATCTTAAAAGAAGTAGGAGAAAATGTCTCAAACTTTAAATTAACACAGGATCTTAATGACACTTGTAGCTTTGAACGTGAACACTCTGTTCTTTGTTTCTGAAGGATTTTTTTTCTGAGCTCCATTTATTTGGCTGAACGGTTGACCTGCATCGTTAAGAGTCATGTTCGCATTTATCCTGTTTTTCTATGTTTAAACAGTTTCTTGACAGTGGTCCAGGTGCACACGTGTGACAGAAGTAGTGTTTTCAAAATATCTTAAAGACATGAAACAATACTCTTACAGATAGCAACAAATATGCATATTCTCTTTGTGATGTCATGTACGTACATCACAAAGGGCATACTCATATTTCTATTTAGCAACTTCTAAATGAGTGATATCTTTAATGTTGTACACAAGTGCAAATGTGAGTATTGGGAGCTATTTTGTTTATGTGCACCTGTGTGGATCATAGACTGTGTACATTGGTGGAGAGAGCAACTGTGACTTTCCGAACTGCCAATTTCACATTGATCAAGTTGCCACTTCCTGGTCACCATTTTCAAGCACTTGAAGTGGCTACAGTATATTTGGACAAAAGGGGCAGAGCTGTGGGAGCAGAACAAATCAGGGTGTTTAGGGGTGAACTGATGGTTCACATCGAATAAAGTCATTTTATGATGTGGATAGAGCAGGGGTCTGCAACCTGCAGCTCCTTTAGCCCTGCGGCTTTGTCCAGAAACATATTATGTTGACTCTACATGAACAAAAATAAACCCCAAATCAACATATATATATACAGTGGGGACAATAATTATTGGGAAATGTAAAAATGTGCAAGTTCACCCATTTAAAAAGATAA
>JAQQAE010000181.1:0-30410 GCA_029823295.1 Pseudamia nigra | reverse complement strand
ACGACGTTTTATAAGCAGTCATAGGTAGAGGAAACACAAACAGTGCTGAAGTAAAAGTAGGAGTACTTATAAACATACAGTACGTAACTACTTGAGTAAAAGTAAAAGGGTATCTCATAAAAACTATTCATGTAGACAGTAAATTCATAACATGGAATTTATTACAGCCTCGTGGATTACGTTCAAACAGCTATTTCGGTCATTTTTGTTCATTTTCATGATTTTTTAAAATCAATTTTATTGCTTATTTTGTTAATTTTGATTAAATTTCTGTTATTTTGTCCATTTGTGTTTACTATGTGAATTTTGTTTGTTACATTGTTCATTTTGTTTATTTTGTTGCTCATTTTGTTTATTTTCTTTATTCTGTTCATTTTTTCTTCATTTTGTTACTTATTTTGTTAATTTTGTTGCTCATTTTGTTTATTTTGATGCTTACTTTGTTAATTTTGTTCCTTATTCTGTTGATTTTTGTCCGCTGTGGTGCTTATTTTATTTGTTTTGTTTGTTTTTTGGTAATTTTAAAAAATGATTCCGTTAATTTTGTTCCTTTTTCATTATGTTTATTCATAGAATAATTTTCATCCCAAATGTAACTAAGCAAGAGTAAAAAGTATTCAAACAATTACTCTTAAAAGTACAATTTGAAAAAAAAAAACCTACTCAAGTGCATGTACAGGATTAAATCTACCTGAGTACTACCCACCTCTATTTTTAATATGTGAAAGAACATTAAAACACTAAAAACCCATATTGTTTAAGTGGCAGTCATGAGCGTGTCACCACTGTAAGGCTTCAAATGTTGTAACATCCTGTTTGTGCATTGTAGCTACAGTAATACAGTACTAGACACAGTGTACAGTTAGGCAATAGGAGGAACAAGCTTGGTTCTGTCTCTTTTATTAGCTCTTCTATTCTCAATAAGGATGTGCCTATTAGGCCTGTCTGCATTTCTGGGGCATGAAGTCTCCTTTATATAGAAAACTCAATAAAAAATAAAGCTTTGTCTCATAAAACAAAAGGTAAACAGTTTGTGTCAGCTGTCTGCCACACCTATTTATGCTAGAGATACTGTATACACATGCATTCAATAAGTGCCTTCAGAAAAAACATATCTCTTAAAGCTTGGAGGCTGAACTTGTGAACCTTGTTGTTTTACTATTTAAAAGCCTTGTTTGTACAAATGTGGCACGCGGGATCCTTTTTTCATAACTGCAACTTTCCATTACTCCTTAGATACAAGTTTAGACTTTCAATCCGCCTTTCATGAAGCTGTAAATTTTCTACCCCAGAGAACTTGTAACTTGTGATGTCCTCATTCCCCAGTGGAGCCTGAGGATGCAGAGCCCACAGCGTCACCTTACAGGGCTGAGAAAGGCGAGCATTGGTAAAAGAATCAGTTTTCACCCTCCAGCTATATGGGAAATGTAAGGGATCTGAGGGATCAAAGCATGTTTGCTCAGGGGAGACTGGGAGAAGCTGAGGGTATTGATCTGAGGATTGAGGTCTATCTGCTTCTCTAGGATAAAGACATCCTCAGTCTATATGTGTGCGTCATGTAGCTGCAAACACACTCACAGCTGAATTACTACCTTATTTTAATGCTTCTGTTCCTGCTACTTGAAACTACACCTGTCAAACATTTTACGTACTGCATTTTGCACTCTTTAATAAGAACAGGTTGTTTCATACTGTCACAGAAATTTATGTTTGTGCTGACAGAGACATGCTACAGCTTTTCAGACCCATCCATACTCGGGCCCTTCCTGTCTGCCATTTATGCTCCTCATTCAGCGGGCAGTGTGATAATTTTAGCCATGTCATCTATCAGCCATGCTTGTTCCACTTCCTAAACCTTAATCTCTCCTTTGGAAATGTGCCCAGTCAGCTCCATTGATGTTGTTTTCAACTGAATTGGGAACAATGGGAACACGGTACACACGCATGCATGTGTATTCAACATTGAAAATTATATTCTTTTCTGATATTACTTGATTTTCAGTTACCTTTCAGACAGATGCAAACAGTCTCTGTGTGGCGGTATTGTCCTGTACGCCAGCATCACCACTCTGTAATGAAAAGAACACCTCAGAAAACTTTATCCGTGGGTATTACAGCATTTCATGACACTCAAACAGACTCAATAATTGTCTCCCATGCAGCAATTTCTGTTGACAAGTCAAACAAAATGACCTCTGTGCAAACATACAACAGCATATGTATAGCAGTGTGAACACAATATTGCAAACAAGTACTTGCCCAAATATGAAGCGGGCAGAGGGATTAATATTATTTTTGACCACATGACGCAGCGGGCTGATGCACCTAAATATTCTTTGTGTGTAAGCAGACCTCACTTCCTTTTGTTAAAACAGAAATGGCAGCATTTGTCTGGATTGGCCATGATCCAGTCCTAAAAGTTAACATTTCCTCTTGGAGGAGGGTGTAATTAATAAGTCAATAGTTCAAACAGCTGCAATCACTTTGCAGTCGTGATATCAAGAGATGTCAGGCACTTCATTTCAAACCACAACAGATGAATGCCCTGGAAATTTCTAATTATTACATAATAAGAATCCACAGCCTCTAATTATCATGTGCAAATGAATGCAGGGCTCTGTAACGTTGCACAGGAATTTAAAAGAATTAACATGAAATAGTACTTTATTGGGAATATCTTCACGTTCTAGTACAGTATAAGCCTGCAGAAATACGCCATCGTGTGTTCAATAACAGTATTGCTTTGGAGGGGTTTGTTTACATCAGGAATAAAAAGTGCGTATGACATAGAAACCTCTGGATGGATGGAGCTGAGTCAAGGCGCTAGAAACATTATAAAACACACAAAAACAAACTCAAAATAAGCTAATACATGTCAAAACAGACCGCGTCATGAAATCCATCCTAGCACTTTTAAAACGAACAACGCTGAAAACACAATCTTACATAACTTTAAGCCTATTCACATAGGTTCATGAATGAAACGCTAACTATTTTTAGGTTTTATGTATGGCCTCCATATTACGATTAATATACGCTTATTAATATTTAGCTGGAAATGGTTTTAACCCTGGCTCACAGGCAGGCGCAGTCTTAGGGCCACCAAAATTAAGTCAGCATCCAGTGGAGTTTTCCTTATGAATGCTGCCAGCGCAAACTATTTTCCATTCTTTCGTAACTTAACCTACTTACATAAATATGTCATTAAAGGACATTACAGCAAATTAATTAGATTATTTCAAGCTCGCATTGCTACTAGTAAACTCATGAATAAGGACATACGCAGTAACAACATCTACAGTATGGAGTAGATCGTTACGCAGTACCGCATGGATGCACGGACCACGCTCTCCTGAGGTAAATGGAAGTGCGCAACATCCTCCTGCAGCAGGCAGGCAGCCTCGGACCTCTCCATCCTCTCCATCCTCTCCATCCTCTCCATCCTCTCCATCCCTCCCCGCTCCTCCGTGTCCTCTCTGTGGCTCCGTCGAAAATCAGCCTCAAATGCGCACAGCTTTATCAAGAGAACAGCCGAGGGTAAACGCATAGTTTATTTCCGGGTAGCGCGACCTACATAATAATCTTCAAATCACGGCCAGGCTTAATTTCTTATGTTGAAGAGAAGTCCATTTGGGAGTTTGTTAAGAACATGCGCATTCAAAATAAACGCTGGGAAATATTTGCAACGTGGAGGAGATATCCTGAAAAAAAAGAAAGAACAGCACATGAAGTAGAGAAACTGAGGGGACATGCCCAGCCAAGCCACAAATCCATGAATTATGGTGTAATCAAAGGAGAAACCACTGGATGTTAATAAATAGTTTATATTAAAAGTACAGACTTACCATCAACACGTCATTCCCAGCGCGTCCGTTTGCTTTGCTCTCCCAACTCCGTCACCTGTGCCCCGGTCTCCCCATCAACCTCCCGTTTTTTTTTGTTTTGTTTTTTCATTTCAGAGTGGTACCCTACGCATCATGTAAAACCCTGATCCATCGACATTTTCACAGCAACACAACTTAGCCCCGCCCAGGCGCACACACCCCCGCCGTCTGATTGGACGTCGCCACAAAATGCGTCGACAGGATCACATGATTTTGACGCATGTTTACAAAAAGGAGCGCAGGCCATAATAAGGCAAGTACTACAACCAGGGATGTTTTATGTACCTGATTGAAGACTGAAAACATGGCGTCCATTCATGTGCTATCGAAAGCTGTTCACTGGCGGTGAAGCCCAAAAAGAACAGTTCTACTTCCGCGCTACTTCCGCGTCCTGCGGCCCACCGCGCAGGCGTACCAGAGCTGCTGCGTAAGCGCTTGTACGCATGGAAATAAAAGCAAACAGTATGGATAATAATCATTTTAAAAAGTAAAATAAAATATGTCATGGGGCTTAGTTGAAAAACAATCTACAAATAAATAGAAGATTTTAATAATGGTTCCACAAAAAGGAAAAGCACCACTAAAATCATCTATGGACAATTCAACAATTGGATCACAGATGTCATAACTTTTGAATAGTAGTTAATTACTCTTAAACTGTAAAAAAAGATGAAGATGATTTTTTAGTGCAATGTTTAATTATTACAATGTTTGTATTCCAAGTTTGCTGTTAATGTGTTTTATCTGTGTTAGCATATTTTGTACTATAAATACTTGATGCAAATTGCTGAAATTGTTCAGTATGCTTTGATCACATAAATTAGAATTTTTACTTTGGACTTTATTGTTTTTTTTTTTTTTTTTCTCTCTTTGACTTTGGTGTTTTCAAAAGGCCACAGCAGGGGGCATCCTATCCCAACAATATGAGGTTAAAACTTTTCTCACTCCACTTTTGCCATTGGGCATTTCTTTATACATTTGAATTATTTCACTGTAAGTTTGTGTAAATCTCTTGCAGAATCCTATATAATATACCATTCTATTTCCAAATTAGCATATTTGAAATAAACAGTTTGTTGAAATGTTGGGGTTAATATCACTATTAAAATGAAATATGTGGTTTCATTTTATGTGATATGTGAACTTGAAATATGTGATATTATTGTTGGAATTCATCTACAGCACCATGCTTGGTTTTAGCAAATTATCATCAATGTCTACTCTGTTGAGTCTGTATGTTCTACAGGGTGAGATATTCAGTTGCATCACTGGAAAAAAAGACAATGCCTTCCAGATTATTTCCTTGAGCAGATGTTAGATGACAGCACAGAGCAGAGTGCAGACAACAGAAGGGATATCAATTTGTGTTTCCATTTGTATTTGTTGTTTGCATCCCCATGGAGACAAAATATGAAATACAAGTTTCTTAATTCAAATGATCTGCTTATAATGGCAGACTAATGCTTGTCTTTTATAATGCAGTCCAGTCACTTTTTAAACAGCAAATTTATCAAATGAATTCCAGTTGAGCTACAACTCCTATAATATCAATAACAGTTACTGGAATAACTTGCTATAAGGACTAAATGTGTAACTTGAACAAAAATCACTTAAAAGCTGAATGGCTTTGACATGACTGATGGGACAGTACCACGTAGGCTGTGTCTGGTCACTCCCTCGTGTGTGCACATGAGTCAGTGGGGCCCCATATACATCTTGCAAAAAGGCACCTCCCTTAATGTGGATCCCAGCTTTGAAACGCATAGTACATTTCCCATGATGCATGCTTTTCTTAAAATGTGAAACCATATTAAGTTTCTCTCAAGTCTTCATGTGCTTTGGATTTTGAGGGAAAGTGTACAAGTGCATGTATTCTGTTGTGTGCCACTGCATGCTGCATAAGAATTGATTAGTTCTGTTTCCTTTGGTCAATTTTAGAGAAAAAAACAAGCGAAGCTTTTGAATGATAGTTTTGAGAGTTGATCATGCCGCATTGGTGTCAGCATGTGCTCCAATCAACATGGATATTGCATGAGATATTGTTTGGTTGAGAACTTAATTAGACATTCATCCCCACGTGTCTCTCTGAAGACACTTTATGATTCCGCATGTGTAAAGTTAAGGTCATTGTTTTGTTGATTTACTAAGGACTTGAGGGTGATTAAAATGTCCAGAGTATTTATTTCAAACAGCTTTTCTTTTAGTCCACACTAACTCTGTGTTTACAAGGATTATACTGCAGATTTAGTCCAAGCCTAAACTGAAGATGCTGCCTTTAAACTTAGGATACACTTAGATCGATTGAACTTTATATTATGTTTTGTGCACTTTAGTTACAGATAGATGGAGAGATGGGATAGGGGGAATGGGTGGAATCACTAGGTTTTCTAGTAGCATGTCTTGTTTTTCTGTCCTCTTGGTGTACCCATGTGGTGTCCATAACCATCCCTCATTTTAAGGGAAATAGTTGTTAACAGATATAACTGTATCAGTGAGGTCAAGCTGTTTGACCAGTCCAGTCATTTTCACTGTTTCCCACTGAACATAATGTTCCATACAGGAAGGAAGTGGGTTAAAACTTTTTATGTTTCTATGAACAGAAGAGATATTATGTAACTGTGTGACTGTAATGCGATTAATGTAGATGATTTATGTTGTACAGCTAATACTTTAAATAATTTATTAAGCATGAACAAAGACCTATTGTACTTCTTTTCTGTTCACATTCTTGTCACCTTTTCATGAACCTGAAGGCTTAATCAGTTTTTAATTTTCATCACAGACTTGATCTGCAGACCACACCTCTTAACTTCAGGGTACCACTAAGTCTCCAGAGTGCTCTCCCTTACCTTCCACCCTTCAGTTCGTCCCAATATTATCTTACCATCAATGAGTTTAGAAGGGGTGTGTTTTGGCATTGAAAGGAAAAACATGACGTATTTGGCAGCTGCGACTACACTGAGGGGGGAGCCACCCCACAATAAAAACAACCAGCTGAGTTTTGTTCATAATCCTAGATTCCAGTGCACATACACTGCTCTTGGCTTGATGCAGGAAAAGAGGGGTGGAGAAAGTCAGAGCTGGATAAGATGAGGAATGGGAGGAGAGCAGAATGGGGTTGGGGGAATTGTGTGACATCGAAAAAAAGCAGTGAAAGACTTGGATTCTTGGAGGGGTAGAGAGGCCAATGGGTGGAAAATTTAAAGGGTCAGTTCATCCAAATTAAGGGTGGGGTGAAATACTGCCGTATTTATGGTTATTGATAATAAGTGATGAAGGACATAAAGTATTATATGAGAGATATACTACATTGTATTGTAACTGTGCTAAATATTATTAGTTTTGAAGCCATTGCAAAGAGATTCCTCTGAAAGTTTGACTTACCAGTCACTACCTGTTGAAGTGATGGCTCATGTGCATCTGGAGGCTGCAGTCATGAAGCTAAGACTTGTTTTAATTAAGTTGTTAAATGCCAAGAAAATGTCACCACAGTACAATGAATAAGTGCATGATTCCTACTTTTTTACCTCTATAGCAGTATAGATGAGTGTCTTGCAACATATACGTCTTTCTTTCTTCACTTTTGATATTTCAACCTTTTCATTTTATGCAGTGGTTTAAGCAGTGGCTTACTCCTGAAGGTGCCTGCAGACCAGCTCCAATTCCAAACCAGGACCTTGTCAAATGCATGGACAGGAGGATTCACTGAGCATGCAGGTGTTTTGATGACTGGAGAAACCAGAAGATCCAGAGGAAGTCTGCATGATACAGGAAGACTATTCGAACTGATGAGATGAAGCGTTTAGCGCTGCAAGCAACAATTCCACTTTGCTTTGTAATGGAATACTGGACATAAAATACATAGAGGAAACGTAAAAACGATCTCTTTGGCTACTCATGAACGTCTGCCGAGTCAGTGAATTCAGAATGTCCCACTGCAAGGGCAGAGTCTGTTGGTCCATGTTTACACTATGCGTAAAATAGAGTGATGTCATTTGAAGACCTCAGTTCAAGGTCAAATGGGTTGCAAATAACAGAGATGCTCATGTGTCTGTGTATACATATAGTAATGTTCATGTCCATGAGGATTTACACTTTTAAAATTTGCACAGCAGTTGGTCACTCTCATATTGGAGGTAACTACATCTAACCCATTATATTTATGTCTACGGTATGTGCTTGGTGCTGTGACTTTATGGCCCTGGTATATTGTGACAACAGGACTGTTTTACAGCTTTATTGAGTGGCCTTGAGAAAATATTTTCCTTGTCGGGTGTGGAAGGAGACAGGGCAAGGAAGGAATCCACATGGGGTTTGATCCTGTGATGAATGAAGGGTGTGAACAGATGGGAAATATACTGGTCACACTGTCACATACAGTGGATGGTGACAGTAAATAAATGAAGACTACAGTACATATTTAAACGCGACAGCAGTTTTCACATTTGATGATGGATATGTAGTAAATTCTAGAATGACATGGACCTCATGAACATGTTCTATGTGCCATGTTGAAGAGACAGCTGGGGGATGTGTTTGCTGCCCCGCCTAAATAGTGAAAGACAAAACTGTGTGAAGTGATGTCATTACTACTGCTTATGCAAACCAGCTGTGAAACCTTGTGGGCTGTATGGGATTTACATTCCAAATGTGTTAGAGCACAAATGTGTATATATATATATATATATATATATATATATATATGTATGTATGTGTGTGTGTGTGTGCTAGTCTATCAGTCATTTTGCTGTGGTTGAAAACTTGTTATTAGTTCCTCTGCCATAATTTTCAAAAAATAATAAAATTAGACTGAACACACATTTGTAAAAAGTTATTTATTTTGTCAGTTCATCCTTTTTTCATGTTAAATCCAATTTGACTTCAGGGTTCTAGTAAAATTAAACAGACACAGTGGAATGTTAAGAGTACAAAGGGAGTAAAAGGAGAATTCAATGTGAGACATCCCAGTTACACATCTGAATACATTTTCTTCCAGTTTGACTAAAATCATTTCATTCTTTGTGTTAAACCACATTTATGTCAGTAAAGGACTGCCTTCCCTTAAATGTACAGGACAAAACACAGTTTATTGACAGTTTTGTTATATTACCTGGGCCAAACATTGTAAAGGTGACACAGTTTTTATTTCAACATAAGCAATGCAAAGAAGTCTTTGGCACAGAACACTGTAAGTGGTAAAAATAATTAAAACAAGATTAAAAAAATCCCAAAATAGTACACAACCACAAAAGAATACTGATATTAAAAAGAGCATATACAGTATACTGAGGAGAAATTAACACTGACAATGGACAGCGCTGATGGTCTGACGCAGTCCTTGCTCTGCATCTGAGGCCTTTCTGTGTCTGTTGGCCAGACAGTCTCAACATTTTCAGCAGTGGCTATGAAGCCACAGTAACAATAAAAGAGGCCTGTTGTGTTTGTCATCGATCTCACTGCAGATTGCAGCTTTCGTAGAGTGTCTTATGGTCACCCCCTCTGTAAGGCGTTACTTTTTTCTCCATATGGGCACCAAGTGAAACTCTACTCTGCCATCACTTTGTCAAGACTTTTTTTTTTGTTTTTTTTTGTTTTGTTTTTTTTACAAAATCTTTCACTTTTCATGGCTAATATCACATGCACATTCAGACTTTATAATTCATTCTCATCTACCACTCATCATTAGTTACATACATACAATAAGCAGGACTAGCTTTGATGCATGTATGGATATATACAGTCCATGCACAGTACAGGTACAAGTATACATTAACACAATCATGCAGGATCTGAAAGCAACAACATACACATAAATCACACATTCATCCACATACATACTGAATCAATAACTCAATCAATCAAACTAGAGAGCCAACTGCATTCTCTCTGAGACATTTGTAAACAGATTTCAAGGCAGTGTGATTTGTTATTTCTCTGTTTGTCACGGCTTTACAATAAACTATGGATGTTTATGTGATTATGCAATAATATCCTAGTGGAAGGCTTGGTTGGAATATCAGCTTGAACAAACAATTTGGGGTACTTGCATGCCATATGGCAGTGACTAAAGAGATTGTGGTCACTGTGAGAGCCACACTGATTAATAATCTCCTCCCACTGAGCACTAACCATCTCTTGTTTAATCTCTCCAGCGTATTTGTGGTCAGCAACCTAGGGATTTGTTGTCATCATCTACATCATTTATCAGCACCATTCCTATCTTAACGAAACAGTCCTCCTGATGTTGGTTTAGGCACTTAGCCAAAGGAAGAGGTAAGGGGGCCACAACTACAGGAGCGTTGAACTAGGAAACTGTTCATTGTGTCCACCTAGAATGATGTTAGAGGAGTAAATTATAAAAAGGTTGAGTATAGGCAATGGTGTGTTTGCCTGTGTGTGCCTGCATGTGTGTAGCTATATGTGTATGATGTGGTAATTCCTGGGCTGCAGTTATTTGTAGACTATTTCACAGCTCGGTGTCGGCTGTCTTGGCGGTGGAATGGCCGTTGGTAGGAGGAGGCTGGGTCTTGGCTGCCTCAGGAGACTCTCCATTTACACTGGGCTTCTCCTGGGTTTCAGGTGGTGGGTTAAGTGGGGCCACGGACACAAGAGTGTTCCCCTGGTTCTCCTGATCTACTGGATAGGCCTCCTCTGCCTGTAAATACACCACAATACATCTTTTATTACATGATCCTATAGCGTAAAACTTGAGTCCTTTAAACTAAAAACTACCTTTAAAGTGGGTGTCAAAAGTGTGAAAATGAGTGCCTTTAAGTCTCCACATCTAGCATATATGCTATATATGTTCTACAGGAACAGAAACAAGAAGAAGAGTGTCTTTTGTAGTTGTACTGATACATTTTATTAAAAAGAGAAGAGATGATTACTGTGTTATGATCAGATCACACAGCAACTCTTGCTGCACATAACTGTCCATACTGTGTGAATGTAAATCTGTATGCATACCCCCACACCCTTCCATTATTACTTCTAAATACCTAAGCCCTTTTATGTGGTTTCTATCATGTGATACTGGAAATGGTATGGAGAAACAGCTGTGTCTGGCTTGTAGATGAAACAGTGACTGTTGCAGATGAATAAAACAGCGGAGAGCAGGGCGTAGGTCTTTGGATAACACACACGCTCTACTTCTCTGTGCATTTTCTCTCATAGCTGGCCAACAACATTCCCTAATTAAAACACTGGCTGCACTGCTATGGAATAAAAACAAGCCTTTTCAATTTCACATGAAGTGAAACATTTCCAAAGATGATGCATGCATTGTAATTTGATGAGAAAGTGTACAATCACAAACACAGAGTGAATCAACTGGACGTGTATGATAAAATACAAAATATACAAGATAAATAATCTGAAAAGCTAGTTGAAAAAAAAAAATCAACTATCTGCACTGGCTGCTGTGTAAATGACATGTTGTACTGTAGTTATTTTCCATGAACTGTGTCGTGAATAATATACAACTGAAGGGCAGCTCCTGCAGAGCCTGCACCAACACATGAAGCCAGTCATTAAATGATTCTCACAGTGACAACATACATGTACTATATTACATAGTCATTGTTAATGTGTAAATGTTTAAACAGACTTACCAGTTTCACTCCTTTGGGGTCAGCCTTGCGTTGGCATTTGAAGTAACCTATAGCAATTGCAAGCGCAGCAAGCAGACCAGTGACCAGTATTCCCACAAATACAGAGGAACCTGATGATGATGAGTACTTAACGTCCTTCACACCCAGCTACAAAGAAGATGAGGAAAACAGTTGAAGTAAGAATGTATAGTTGTTCATGGGATATTTCAACTATGAATGAAAAAGGTTTAGTTCACTTGCATCTTGCCTTTAACATTGTACAGCTATTCTAATACCACACTGTCATACTGAAACTGGCACCGAAACATGTTCTTTGACTGTACCGTATTTTTCAACTGTTCACTCTGGAGAACTTCAGCCAAAGTACCCAAGTTTGCTGCAGGGGTAAGGAATTTTAGAAATTAATATATGTTTATTCAATCAAGTCTGTACATTACTCTGATGAAAAGTCAATGATATAACATAGTGTGTGTATATGTATATACCATATCCTCAGCACTTACCATCATCACTGGCCACCATGATTTTCTCTCCATCTTGGAAGATATCCAGATTACAGTTTTCCTTTTTGCACCAGCCTGCAGGATTCTGCTGAATAATGTTCTTAGTTTCCTCCTGTATGAAAATTATTTTATGCCATTTACTTAATATGTATATATAAACACGTAACAAACAAAAATTGAATGAATTTACTTCCATCTTGTGTTTTAGGTGTACAAAATCTCTTTAAAAATAATGACCATTAATGTTTTGGGTGGTTAGGAGTGCGGTATTGTTACATTCCCTGGAACCGTAAGGAAATTTTGGAGAAATGGCATATCAACCAAAGTATAATACATCTTTGCTTTAGCCAAAAGCCAGATGTCTGTCACTGACTTTGCACAGCTGACCTTTGATGCACAATTTTGTGTAATGGAGACAAAATGCAGCAGGATGGAAAATACCCTTGCTGACCACACCTTCCTTTTCCCACCTTAACCCTTAACTATGATATCATCTCATTGCACAACATTAGGCTTTGAGACTTGGAAAACCTCTTGATTTGCTGTAATGTAATCCAGACAGTTCTCTGTGTTCCCAGAGGATCACTATGAGCAAACCCCAAATCCTCAGCTACAGTAGATGGGAGTGGGCCCGCATCTGGACTCTGCTATAACACCCATTTGTTTAAGGAAGGCAGAAAGAAACTCACAAGGGCTACACATGTGCAGCAAAAATCCCTCCCTTGGAACCTATTATCTCCTGCATCTGTCAGTGACCATCACATGTTTTGTTCAGGAATCCTTACACTGTCACAACCTGTTGTGCTTGACCTTATGTGTCCTCCCTGACCCATGGGTGTGGTCCCAAAGAGAGAACAATAGGCAATTGCTTGTTTATACATTACATATTTCAAATCATAGAGTGAAAACAGGCCATTATTGGTAGTATTTTACAACCACAAATGCCTTTGTATTGACTGATGCTTTGTGAATTTACAGAGGTATAAAATTCTTGTATTTCACAACTTCAGAGCATTATTGGATTATTAAAATTTCCCTATTGAGACACTGTTCTACCATCAGGGTCTCTCATGCTGTTCTCGCATGCTTGCCTGACTCTTTTCAACTATTCCTACGCTGGCCTTCCATAAGCCTTCTGGCAGTTTAATCCATGTTTCGTTTCAGGTTGAGTTGGACAGATGACTTGTACAGATGGTGCTGGCACTGTGGATAAAACAGTGATGACCCAAGCAGAGACGTGTGTGGACTGGGATCAGACCTGCCGTTCTGGTACCATATACATGAAACTGAACTGAAATTATGTATTTTGTGGCATTGCCTATCTTAAAGAAGAAATAAACTACTTTTAAGAAGTGAAATATGGCTTGACTAATTTTTGGATCTTTTGTAAAAGCTAGGTATAGACACAACCCTTGCTGTTAATGCAGTCTACAGTGTCTCTGAGTTTATAACTACAACACTGAGTCACACCCTTGCACTTTCTTATTTTGCCATAGAGGCTACAGAAGAAGTGAGGAAAAATCAGCCCTTGTTCTCATTTGTCTCCTGGCAGGAACACAATCTCAGGATTTACAACTGAGGAATGTCTGTGAAAAGATCCACCTTTATCAGAGCCATATTTCTTTGTTAAAACACATTAATATTCCTCTACAATGTTGAATAAGCCACTTCCTCCAGAGAACCAAAAAGGTCTTGGAAAAAAAAGGAAATTATTACTACAAGGAAAAAGCGTCCAACTGGTTCTTAAAGTCACCTACCAAAATCTCAGTTATTGGTAATTTGATGTTGTCACTGGAAAATAGTGAAGATAAGCAAATGTTGTACAGGTATGTCATGGATGATGGCAGGATATACTGTATGTTCTGTGGCTGTCTAGATTAATGACAGTATGCTTCTTTTTCATTTGGGAGATAATGCTATTGTACTCACACAGTCACTTGTTCCCACTACTGCCTTGACAGCATTACTTTCTGTGATGTCTTTCTCTCCAACACAGTTCACACCAGGCTGTGGAGACAATAAGCCAGGTCAAATAAACAAAACGGAGAATGCAGTAAACTTACACATATGGGTGTAATTACAGCATGAGTCATCTACTGCAAGTAGATCTTACTCAAAAGCAAAGGTAATCTGTGAAAAATTGACGTGTATTTGTGTTGTGTGATTTTATGATAATAGCAATTACATGTTTAGATGTCAGGAAGTGGATTATCACCATCTAAAAATGGCACTATGAGGTACTAACTACAAAGAAATAGAAGAAATGGATGTTTGTGGAGACAGATAGAGAAGTGGAAAGGTCTCTGTATGATGGAGAATAGTGTCTCTGAATGTTGGCAAAATGATGGAAAGGTAGAGGGCTGGCTGATCTGGTAGAGACAAAGAAGGAGGCTTTTTGGAAGTGACGAGGATGGACAGGATTAGGAATGGGCACATCAGAGAAATGGCTCAGGTTGGACATTAGGTGGGAAGTCAGAGAACCCAGACTGAGATCATTTGGACATGTGCAAAGGAGTGATAGTGGATATATTGGGAAGGATGCTAAAGATGGAGCTGCCGGGAAGGAGGCAAAGAGGAAGACCAAAGAGTCGATTTATGGATGTGATGAAAGCTAGTTGGTGTGAGAGAAGAAAATGCAGGAGACGGGGTCAGGCAGAAGCAGATGACTTGCTGTGGTGGCCCTTAAAGGCGGCAATCAAAAGAAGAAGACTATAAGGTACTAACCACAACTGCTACAGGAACGCTGGACTCAGGTACGTCTGCAGGTGCAGCGTCATCGCCCCGTCCAACACTGCCGGGAACAGTGACAGATGTCTTTGCATCTTCCTGGTTATTAGCACCAAGGACAACGTTCACAATAGTAGCTGGGAAACTGCTGTGTCCAGGAGCAGAAGCAGCAGAATCACCACTGTCAGGAACAGTGGCAGAATCACCAGCACCTGGGGCAGGAGTTGCAGCTGAATCTGCGGCATCCCCAGCATCTGCAGGCATTAAGAACACAATACAAACATAGAATCAGCACATATTAGATGTCCATCTCATATCAGCAGAGGACTCTAGAAGTGAATGTAGGGAAACCTTGAGCTAAAAACAACTCGAAATTTTAAACAACTGGTTGGAAATCTCACTGAAACCATAATACTGATCTCAAGTGAGACCCCTCATTATTCATTTGCCAAGATTCTTACCGTTTGGGGGATTGGTGCTTACATCTGCAGGTGGATTGTCTGTGGTGTCTTGACACATAACATCATCTGCAAAAAAAGAACAAGAATTATGAAGAATTAAGCCTATTTTATGATGTATTGAAACAGTAACAGTAATGAAGAAGATAGACAGCTCATATTTGGAACCAATACATTTACAGAAAAAACAAAAATTACTGTCAAATCGAGTAGTTCCTACACAGGCCACTGTTGGACTTAAAGCTGATGGTCATGCCTAAAAATAAATTATGTCAGTACTGTTTAGATTTGTATGGTCAATTTCCATTCTAAACTTGAACGCTAATCAATAATAAGAACTACAGTAGTAACTAAATGTTATTTTGGCATTTTTTTGTTAATAGACTACTTATGAAGTGTAACAAATGAAATTGGGATGAGGGCTGGACACATGCACACAGAGGTGAATACCAACAGACAGAGCAGCTGCTGCATCAGAACCAAAATACGTTTTTTAAGTAATTTTTCCCACCAGGAATTGTAATAAAATTATAAAAATAATTGTAAAAATGCTGAATATTGGATTCAATAATCAAAGAAGAAGCCTCAGCTTTATCTTTCCACCTTCTTGCAAGTACAACTGAAATACAACATAATATGAATAGGAAAATTAACCATCATTACATCGCCCAAACCATATCTGGAGATGAGTTTTGGTGGACATGCCAGGTATAATTTTGTGTGATTGAGGTCAGGATAGAGGCTTTGTTTGAGCTGCTTGGCCTGATGGAGAAATACTTGATATGCCAAAAACAAAAAATGCCAAACCAGTCTGGCATACGTACATCCACGGGCCTAATAAATACTGTATGTGCTAATTGTCTCTATTTTGCTCTGTGTGTGAATAAACATCTCAGTTTGAAGGTTATGGCCTTGTGACTACACACTGATGAGATCCAGTCTCAAGTTCATTTCTGATGTATTTTTTTTTCTTTATGAATAACCTGTAAGCAACTCGAGCATTGTTGTTGATGTATTATTTCATTATTATATTCATTGTTTTCATTGTTATTGCTAACTACAGACTTTCTATTCATTTTCCTCCTGGATTTTGCTGTTAAACTATCTAATGACTTTCAAGTACATTTGAACTTCATTCACCCACACACTCTAGTTTATATGGGTTTATCATCCCTACCTCTACTGCCACAGTACTGCAAGACTTCTTTATAGGACTAGATGTTTTGGTCCCTACAAACATCTAGTCCTATAAATAGCTACCTAAAATAACACCAGTGTTTATTCAGCTGCCCAATAAAAGATCACACTGCCTATCAAGTGCAACACGAAAATCAGACATGAACAAAGAGTGTAGAACTGCAGTTCATTTCAGGCTGCACCTAAACAATCTGCTCGGTGGGAAAAGAAACCAACATAGTGAGTAAACAGTTCGACATACAACCAAAACTATGCTGCAATCAGAGGAAAATGTGTTTGGTGTACCACTGACATTATTTAGCTAATTGCTTGATGCATTTATATAAACGAGGTGGATTTCGATGTTTAGTGAGTGCTTGCAGTCCTATAAACATGACTGACTTTAACAAACTCTGGAATCAGTTCCTTGTAAGGTTTACCGTCTCTAACAAAAGGTAGTGTTACATCATTTTTCCCTAGATTAACAGCTGGCAGTTGGCCACCATGATAGTAGTGTCCAGCACTGTAGACCAGCCTCCGTAAAATAATGTCTCTCCCACAGCTTTATCTCAGCAGTGGCGTCAGCTGGCTGAACGTTGTCCAGAGGCAGAGACTGTGTTTTAACTGGTATTAGTGGGCATAAATCCTAAAGTTTTACGGTGCTGCTACAAGCTTTACCTAATTGCCTTTAACTTGAGCTTCTGTATTTAATGGTGCAGTAATGCAGAACCAAAT
This sequence comes from Pseudamia nigra, assembly GCA_029823295.1. NCBI lineage: Eukaryota > Metazoa > Chordata > Actinopteri > Kurtiformes > Apogonidae > Pseudamia > Pseudamia nigra. The sequence goes on along the minus strand of JAQQAE010000181.1, from coordinate 13,317 downwards.
GTTTACTCTTCACATCCCTAAATTAACCTAGTGCCATAGGTTATGTCTCGTAAGTTTTGCTAAGGACAAGGGCTGTTTCTCAAGAACTTTGCTGAGTAAAACTGTTTTTGAAGTATTAACATTGTTTTAATGGATGGCCATGTAGTAAAATGTACACAGCGTTGTCTACTTTAGTTTCAACTGAGACTAATACCAGAGGTTTACGTACAGTAACACTCTGCCACTACAGACATTGATACCTCAAATAGCAGTGTGAGAATTCTCACTGTGTTTTCAGCCAGGTCCCTCAGTTTCAACACAGAGCCTTAGGACCTCCAGTCTCAACACAAACACAGGGAAAACATACATAACACTCCTACTCCATATAAACACTACTTTGGCCTCTTCCCAGAATGGTTTGATGAGCTCAAAGAGCACAAGACCAAAGCCGCACACTGTGTAACCCCTGGGTTCAAATAAATCCTCCCTCTAACAGCTTTCTTTTACTACTGGGCTACATCAAGTGGATATCCTGCCTTCCCTGTCCTCCTTAAAGAGCTCACACTGGGTGTTCTACAGTTTTAACATAGTGTGTGGTGTGTTGCCATGCCAGATGCCGCGCACCAAACCACAGGGTAAAGAAAGGATATCATATGGGCCCAGAATGGTAAGTGGCAATATGTGTACTGTATTGATGCTGATTGTTTGGGACCAATCAGCATCAATGCACAGGACAAACACAGACATTTCACTGGTAAATTATAAATGTCACCCCTTGAAAGCTTGAAGTGCTTTACAGTGCCCTCAAAAATATTTTACACATGTACCAAACTCAAAGTCAACATTTTCCTCTGTCTATGATTGTTTACTAGACCACAGCAGTTATTTCCAACATGTTTCTGGAATGTGTGTCTGGCTATGAGGATGACACAAGTGCACCTATATGAACTTGTATGAACTTAACGTGATACATTAAAGGAATGAAAGTAGAGCCCAGTCTAAATATATGGCAGTAAATATCACATCATGTCTAAAACAGACATAAGCCCCTGGAAGACAGTCAAGAATTTCACAACTGACGATGATGGATGAGATAGAGAGATGCATCAAGGAAGGTCAACGCTCAACCGGCAAAACTGGCATTCCACATCATGTCCAATCGTGGACTAGTGCATGCATTATATGTCACGGTCAGGTACTAAACAATATACGTACAAAACTAGTCAAAAGTTTGGGCACATCTTCTTTAGAGGTTTTTCTTCATTTCCTCCACCAAGGAGCGGCGAGGGTTATGTTTTCACTGTGTTTGTTTGTCAGTTAGTTAGTTAGTTACTTAGCAAGATTACTCAAAAAGTAATCAACGGAGTTTGAAGAAATTTTCAGAAAAGGTGTGAAATGGGACAAGGAACAGATTATTTAATTTAGGTGGCAAGCCAAATCATCATCTCAGTGCATAATGTGTTTTTGTGCTGACCAATCAAAATCTAAAAGGGGCGGGCGTAGGAAGAAACTTTTCTGCGCCACGATAGAGGGGAAACTGACTGACAACTCAATTCATGATCTAACACTGAATGATTTCCATGATTTTATGAAGGAAGTGAAGTTTCAGATCATCTGTTACAGTTTGAAATGTCGCTGTGTGAAAAGGACATTTTTACGTGTCGCTGTGATGAAGCCACGGATGCAGTTTTGACTCATACGTATCAATGCAAACAGTGAAGTTATAAGTGCATCATGTGTCGGGATGTCATTAAATTCAAACCTGTTCTTTGTACAGTAGCTGTAGTAGCACTAATATGGCCATTGGCTCTGTGCCCACCCTTCCTCCACACAGACAACTGATGATCTAAATTACTTTAAGAAGGCAGGAAATGGCACAGATTAACTGTTGACAAGGCACACCTGTGATATGAAAACCATTCCAGGTGACTACCTCATGAATCTGATGACGGAATGTGATAAGTGTGCAAACTGTCAACAAAGCTTAACGTGGCTACTTTGTACAATCTAAAGGAAAACATGTTCTGTGTTGTTTTTGCATTTCTTTTGTTTCCAACATTCCATGCGCGTTTTTTCCACATTTGGACGTCTTCAGTGTTAAAGGTGCTGTCTATGATGTTAGCTAGTGTAAGATCGTTCATAGCGGACCGATATAAATAATCAAACAGGAGACCTGCCAGTCAACATGGCTTACAACCTCACTGTTGTCAAGTTGTTCCCTGTACCAGATGTTGCGGGAATCTGAAATTCAGGCTCCTCTCCTCCGTCTACTCTCGGCTAGCTACAGTTGCTATTTCTGTAATGTTTCCAACTCTGTGAGCAAGTGCATGAGCTCGTGCAGCTATGAGGTTGTATGCCGTGTTGACTGCTAGGTGACCTGTCTAATCATTTATGGTAGTCCACGATACACCATTGGCTACAAGCTAGTTGGCCAGAATAGTCAACTGCACCTTTAATATACAATGTTGAAAATAATACAAATAAGGAAAAGACACTGAAGGAGAAAGTGTGTCCATACCTTTCTTTATCTACTGTTATAAAATGTCCTTATTTATCTGTATTATTGTTATATTTAGAGTGACAGTGTGTCTAAACTTGACTTGTAGTGTGTGTCCAATATGCACAAAAACCACAGTGGAAGCAAAAGAAGTCTGAAGTACATTCTTTTACTGTTTAGTAAAATACTTTTTAGTGGCCATAGACAACAAACTATTTATGTTATAACACAAAACTAATTGCCAGAGGAAGCATGAATAACACTCAGCCTATAATTAATCAAGGATGACACGACATCCTCTTTTATATTTTTAGATTATGTAGTTCTTTCTGGCTTTGAGCCATTTGACTGTGCAGTAGTGTAAGATAAGTGAGCTTAGCTAACACCTTCAGCTAAAACAAAGTCTGCCTGATAATATGTGTATGGTACAAAATGCACTGCACTGTCACCTCACTATCTTTTGTTCCAAAAGGCTGCAGCAGCCAAGTAGATTGTGTACTCTATGTTTGACTGCACCAAAGATACAAGGGTAAGCACTGTATATTTTAAGTTGTACTATCTGTTCCCAAACTCACTGTGTCACTGCCTTACACATTTGTTGCCACTTTTCTCAGGAGCTCCCTGATCTCCTTAACGTACTATTGTGATAGAGATCTTTGTCATTTCTGCTATTCCAGCGCTCAGGTGTAGGGTGGAGTTTACCAAGGAAACTTCAGTAAAAACAAACATCGTCACGCTTGATTAAATGTGTGCAGTCAGAGAGTTTGAGCAGGGGACAGCCATCTTTTACACATGTTATTGGAAGATGAGGCCAGTTTCCTCTCTGGGGAGACATGGGAGGAGGCCAGAAGATGGGAAGAAGTGGTGCAGCTGCAGAAAGTCTCCCCAGGGAGCTCTTTCCCTCCCTGTACATGTGCTCTACTGTCAGAAAGCTGTGAAATCTATGACATCATATTAAAGGGGAAAAATCTTCAACTCTAAGTCTTGAGTGCTAACATTTGAGCTCCACCCATGCTATGGAGACAACACCTTGGCGGTGATGAAGGACCACGCCTTCTTCATGTTAATTATGCGTGTCCTTTACTTGCAGATGTTTGTATAGCACCTCAAATTCTCTTGCATTCTTTCCTGTTCATTTTCTCTAAGTTCATCTAAGTCCAATTTTGTCCAATAGGTAGAACCACACTAAAGAATGAAAATGAGCGTAAATGCTACTTCAGAATGTAGTTAAACCAAGCATAGTTCATTACTCCTTCCTACTGTGGTGACACAAAAAAATTCAACCCCAGGAACACACCACGGGTCACCGAACATGAGAACTATTTTTGTTTCCGCACTGATACAGTAGGTGGCAGAGGTTTACTTTTATACTTTGCCCACACCCCAGTGTTTTTAAACATAACAAAAGATAATTTTGAAAAAAATGAAAGGAATTAACAACAGGTTTGGAATGTTATCTATGCACATCCTAGGAAAGGATATGGCTGTCACAGCACACGGCATGAATTGACCTCTTTGGGCCACAGAGGTGAACATGCTGGGGGTAACAGATAACACACCCACTCTGGAATACAAACCCTTCAGCATTGGGGCTGTTGTTTTTTGATGTAATACTTAAAATATATTTAAATGTAGAGAAAAAGTAAGGAACAAAAAAACCTAGTGACCATTGTTTTCATTCAACCCACAATTTACTCATTAAAATAGTTTCAACAGGCATGTGAAACGTAAAACTTTTATTTCCAAAACAGTCCATCCTTTCGAGTAGCAGATTCAAACTGGAAACACCAGCTGCTTTAAAAGCCCGTAGCTGCTTCAAACTGGGCTGCAGCAACAGATGTCCATGGACTGATTCCAGCTGCTGAGACTTTGTGGGGAGAGGCTGTAAAAAGATATGCAAACCTATGGCTCCAAACAATGTAGCCTTGGTACGAGTCAGGTACAAAAAAAACAGAGATTTAGAAATAATAGTAATAATTTAATGGGTTTCCAGATATTGCTAAGTCTTACAGTTTTTCCCTGTCAAAACTAAATCTGGAGTTATTACAAGTGTAAATAGTTCCCATATATTAACAACTGTGCAGTGTCAAAACATAGGACTTCAGGAACAACAAAGGGCATGTCTTGTGTTTTCAATTACGGAGAATAAAGCATGGCTTCAACAACATGCCTTTTACTGAACATTAATAACAAGGAGCAATTATTCTGGCAGTCAAACGACCTCAGCTAAAGCTCATTAAGTGCTTTTATTCCCCGTGGTGAACAGTGTGCTCTGCCATAAAGACAGCCCTGCTCACTGCTGTTATTCATTTCAAACTATGGTATATTCTGTATCCACCCATTGTATTCTACAGGCATTCGGTGTGTCATCACCATAACCTTGGATCAGATCGCTAAACAGTCGCTGGCAGGAATAACTCAAACAGCCCGGAGTGCTTACAGTATGAAGCTTATTTTGGTATTTACACCATAATCTTGGGAGTGCTCATTAGCTGCACATGGAAGGTTTTGATCCATTCAGTGATATGTGGAGTTTCTCGGCTTCACAGTGACTCATCGTGCCAAATTTTTTAAGGTGAAAATGAAGGAAAAACAGGAGTAGAGTGTTTTTTTTACTCCTTTGTGCTGGTAAAACCCAATAGCTGTAAAACTGCAGCAGGGTGCCAGGGGAACAAGGAACAATAAGCTAACCAGAACAGCAGTAATTGGAAAGGGAAGATCTGAATACTAGTACAGCGGCTGCTACTCATTAAGATTGTTTCGCTGGGTAAATATTGTTGCTAGACAATCTTTGTCTCCATCTTTTCCTCTATGATCATTTGGTTAGTTGCGACAGTGCTATTGTTTTCTTGTCATTAATATGTTTCAATTGGCATTGATCTGGCACCAAATTAAGATAAGTGACTGTGCAACGTTTCAACTTTCCTGTGGTGGTTGTTGTGATGAGCAGAGGTGGGTACGTTTACTACTTTACATGTAGTTGAGTAGTTTATTCAGGAAAGTGTACTTAGTTACTTACAGTAGAGTAGGATTAAAAAAGGTTGAAATAAACAAAAAAATTAACAAAATAATTAAGTAAATGAAAACAATGAATAAACTATGCAATAAAATGAGCAGGCATTTTCATCAAAATCTACAGAAAAACAAAAAAAGCAAAAATTAAACAAAATAATCAAGAAAATTAATAGACTGAAGAAATTATTGAAGTATATTATAAAATATAAAACATAACAAGCGCAAATGACCAAAGTAAGGAACAAAATAAGCAAAAATGAAGGAAATTGTCAAATAAAATAACAAAAATTAACTGCATAATCAAGAACTTGAGCAAAAAAAATAAACAAAATAAGCAGTAAAATGGGCAAAGTAATCAAGAAAGTTGAGAAAAATGAACAAAATAAGCAACAAATACTGTGCAAACAAAAGGAGCAAAAAATGAGTAAAAGGGAACAAAGTAAGCAGCAGCAGTGGTAAAAAAAAACAGTAATAATGTAAAACAATGGAGAAAATAACCACTAATTAAATAAAATCCACAAAATAAGCAACAAAATGAACAAAAATTATGAAGAAAATTACATGCTTGTTTGAACGAACATAATCTATTCTGCTTGAATAAATTCCATTACACATTATGAAGCTGCTGTAGTCACTACTAATGATATTTTTGAGTACTTCTATGTCAGTCACTGTAACTGTAAGAATACTTTCACTTGAGTACTGTTTCTGTGTACTCTGTCCACCTCTGGGGATGACAGCTCGGAGATGAGGTAAGCGAGCGGACGCTGGTGACAGGCAGTGTCAGAATATGGCAGTGATTTCAGCCGGATTCTGTCACTTGTACGAGGTGCTGGAGCTAAATGGGAGCGTGACGGCAAACCGTCTCCAGGCTTAATTACTTCATGAGCTCACGTGGCTCAGCAATAACTTTGGGCCTGGTGGACACACACCCAGGCCTGACCTAAGACCACTATCTGCCAAAGCTTATATAAAAGATTCACCACGCCCTCTGGCACATGACGTGAGTCAAACCATCACAACTTGGGACTAATGGAATGCTGGTCAATAGCCGAGGGCCATGAGAAAGAGAGTGGCAATATTCTGCCCAAGTTTACATTGGCACAGTGAAGCTGCTGTCTGACAAACAGGGAGATATGGATACTGATTTATGTGCTCTGTAAAGCCTGAGCTTGCTCTTTAGCTTCTATTCTATTCTATTCTATTCTATTCTATTCTATTCTATTCTATTCTAATCAGAGGTTTAAATAGAAAACAGCCTCAACAAAGCAATCAGTTAAATAACAAAATAATCAAGTAATCTAACTATGAATAAACTGAGCAAGAACATTAACAAAATGAGCAAAAAAGTCAACACAATAATTAAGAAACTTTAAAACTAAGCAAGATAGTCAATTACTGTATAAGATGAACATAATTAACACACATGAAAAAAAAAAAAAACAAAACGCAACCAAATCAGCATAATGAAGAAAATAATCAAGTAAATTTAGAAAAAAAATGAACAATAGAATCAAGAAATTGGACCAAAGCAATGAACAAAACAAGCAAAAAAATGACCAAAATAAAAAAAATTTAAGTTAAAAAAAGAACACAATTAGCATCAAAACCTGAACAAAATCACAATAAGCAACAAGATGAGCAAAAGGGAAGGAGTTAAGCAATAACAGTGGTAAAACAAAAATCCAATAACTTTAAAAAATGAAGTTAATAATTACTTTGTACATTTTTTAATGAATTCTGTTGATTATTTGATTTATTTATGTTCCTTTGTGTTTATTTTGTTCTTCCTTTTTTAATTTGCTTGATTATTTTGTTCATTTTTCCCATTTTGTTGCTTAGTTTGTTTTTTTTTGGTTAATTTACTTATAATTTTGTTAAATTTGTGCTTATTTGTTGGATCTAATGTATTTTTGTTGTTGTTGTTGTTATATTTACTTCTACTCCTTGAGCTGTGGTCAATTGTAACTGAGTAGAAGTAGAAAACATTCCACCATAAATGTGAGTGAGTAAGAGTTAAAAGTATTCTATTCTATGTTTTTCCAGTCAGTAAGCCTTTATTGTTACGTCATAAAACGGGGCATCTTTTGAGCTCCTCCAATGACAGCTAAGTCTCTGTACTTGCACATCAAATTTGGAATCTCCAAACCACAAGCAAATATCTTGTTTTAATGTGGTGTAGTCCTGCAGCGATTGTCACAGCTTATTTTTTTCCCCCCCAGGCCCTGACTTTGCAACAGAAACGTTCATTCTAGATGACGAGCTGAAAAGCATAATGCAAGATGTTTTTCCCCCTCTTATAAAACAGATTTAAAGCTTGGGTTTTCCCCCTGAAATCTTGGGAGAGAGAGCTTATAACATACTTCAACAGACGTTCAATGACATCACCCAACACTGCAGTCCATGCTCGTTTCAGTGTATCATACTTGAGCGCCTGCGTAAGTACTGACTGACAGCCATGAGAAGAAATGGCAAAAGTGACTTCTGTGTTTGCTCAAGAGTTGGTATAATTGGCCTGTTTATATATAACGATGGAGCTCATTTTGCTAAACACTGTCAAACAGATCAAAGACACGAATGAGTGATTTGGTGCAGCATGTTTCCTCTAATATTGCTGCCTTTATTTGCCTGATTTGAAGCTTTAAGCCTTGAAACATAAGTGACATATCACGTGTAATCGTGTGTTAGCTGAGCTGCAAACACAAACTACTTTGATGGCTGCTGCATTTAGCTATTATTATTATTATTATTATTAATGCTCCTGCAGTGGAGGGGGTGTCCCATCCCGGTGCGTTGAGCCGACCATTTGAACCAGGTTTTTCCATTGCTGGCGGTCTTGTGCCAGCAGGTCAGCGTCCTCCACAGTCGCCCGTGATGACGTCCAGCCATCGGGTGCGGGGCTTGCCTCGTGGTCGTCTCCAGCCTGCGATCTTCGGCATGATGTAGCTGCATTTAGCTACATCAGTATATATGCATTTAATGTTGAGATGCAACCCTGTCTTTGTTCAGTTTTGTTGTTTTTTTGCTCATTTTGTTGTGAATGTTTACATATTTTGTTAACGTACTTGGTTATTGCTCATTTCATCCAATTTGTTGCTTAGCCTGTTATTATGTTATATTATTTGGCTCACTATTGTTAACTCACTTAATTAGTGGGATTTGCTGTTATTTATTAGCAAAAATCATTAGCAAATTCTTCTTTTTCAGCAGTGCAAATGACAAATTGTCACTTTAACTGATGATGTTAGCTGCTAGAACATGTTTACAAAGCAAAATAAATATGGAAGATAAATACGGGAGAGTCAAGCATTGTAGCAACTCTAAAGTAGTTCAAATAAGCATAGTGTCAGAGATCTGCACTGGCAAAATTTACTTGTATTAACCTTTAAGACTAGTACAACATGACAGCGTTTACTTTTTGAACTTTTTTGCTCGTGAAACATACTACATGCTATAAACCAACATAAGTCATTGTGGAGTATCAGGGCTCTTTCTTGATCTGGACACCTCTGCCAATCAAGCTTCATTGTACACTAGCTGACTATACGTAGGCTTGATGCGGGATGTGTGAAGGCTTTGGTGAAGATTTGCGGCTATGAATATGCCTATCAGATGCCAATTCTTATTCAGTGTTTTGTGTGAATACTGAAGTATATTTTAGAACAAGCTGAACCCGCTACTCTTATGGGGCTAGTGACATCACTGCTGCCAAATCTCATAAATTAAACTTCACCGTGAGAACAAGACACTAGGCCGGAGCTGAGCACTGGGTCTCGGAATATCACAGGCGAGTGATTTTGACAATGGGTCTTCTTTGACAGCCATAATGAAGCACAAAACATTAAAATTTTCTGCAACTGTGAATGAATACTGACGTCAGTAGGGTCGAACCTCTGACCCTTTGCAGTCACATCATCTACTGTGAAAAGAGTTGGTGAAGAGACAGACTTTTGTCTCTTGGGACTTGTGTCTTGTGCTGGAAAATGCTGTATGAAATGTATGAAAACAAAAACAAGTATATTCCCATACAGCATGCAGATGGTCCACCTCAGAATAGAAGAACTGGCTCCAAGCAAATATTTAAGAGCGAGGTTTACCATTTTTACTTTCCGTTTCATATGAGCTCATGCCTCTGCAAATTCACACCAGAGCACGATGTGAACACTTGTGTCCACAATGTTGCAGGTTTGTGTGAAGACTACTGTTGGATGTGACAAAGAACTGTGGGCAGGTCAGCAGACTTGAGACAACACCCTGCTGACATCTTACAGTAGCATGTGTGATAATCACTGTGCAAATGTGACAAAGGGGAAGACGGGGATGGTAGAAATCATAATTAGGAAAGGAGTGTAATTATAGTGTTAAAGGGATAGTAGCAACAGTAATAATAAACAAACAATAAAAGGTGACTTATGTCCATAGATGAGTAGGGCACACAGATGCAGTACTCAAGTAAAAGTGTTGGTACTGTACTTTGTAAATTGAATGACTCAAGTAGAAGTACTTGAGTAAGATGAAAAAGTTTCTTGTAAAAAACTACTCAAGTTGTGAGTTACGTCATCATGTGCAAATTATTACAACTTGGCATCCTGCTTTCAAACAGGAATTTTGCTCATTTTTACATTTATTTCTATGATAATTTTGATTATTTTTGTAGCTTATTTTGTTTTTGGTTTTTTATTTTTAGTTTTTCTTAACTGTTTTGATCATTTAGATCATTTTGCTCATATTGCATATTTTTTTGAATTTTTTGTTCAATTTTTGGATTTTCTTGCTCACTTTTGTTCATATATTTGATTACTTTAGTCCTTATTGCTTAGTTTGTTCATTTGTACTTATGTTAATTTTACAGTTTACTTGGCTGCTTTGTTAATTTTCTTGATTATTTTATTCACTTTTGCATATTTAGTTAGTTTCATTCATACTTTGTTCATTTTGTTGCTTTTTTGATTATTTTTCTACCTTTTTGCTCATCTTGTTGCTTAACTTATTCATTGCGTGTAATGTGTTTGATTTTGCTGTTTTTTAAAATAATTTAATTGATTATATTCTTTTTCTTTATTTCAACCATTTTTACTCCTACTCATTGAGGTGGGGCAAAATGTAACTGAGTAAAAGTATATTTTTTCATCACAAATGTAGCTGAGTAAGAGTAAAAAGTATTCTGCAAAACAACTACTCTCAGAAGTATGTTATAGGAAAAAACTACTTAAGTCCAGGTAAAGGAGTACATGTACTTCTACTTGTGTCTTCTAATGCTGTTCACATATCATTGGTCTCATTTCTTGGCAGGGAGTGTCCAAAGTAATTAGATTCCATGTAAATCTAATTACCCTCTGTTTAGCTGCCAATGCAGATGGTATGCGGTGTCTTTATTGTACAAACTGCAACCAAGTTCCGTCATCTCATGTATTTTTTCCCCTTAAAAGTAAACCCCAGGTTATTTTCATCAGTCTGGAAAACTCCTGTAAGTGTTCCCAAGGTCAGTCCACATGGTTGCTGCCCCTGTGCCCAGAGATGAGGCCTGTAGAAACTGTTATATTGCACTAAACTAGAACTTGTCCTCCTTCACAACCAGACAGGCAGCAACACTCTCCAAGCCATACATCACCCTGCAATTAGCGCGAGGCCTCAAAGTGATTTGGAGTGGACTGCCCAGCTAGTCGCGATGATCACACACACACACGCCCACGCACGCACACACATGCACAAGCCCCTGCTCCCCCCCACCCCCCAAAACACACACACACATACTCTTCACTGTTCTCAAGCCGCCAGGGAATTGCGTTGAGGGAACTATTTTTGCTCTGTTGAATCCACATGTTATGTGGTCACTTTGTTATGTGTAGCAGACATGCAGCTCTCACACATGAAATGTTTTTACACCTCTCTAGACTCTAGAGTAACAGTCAGAAAAATAACATTGGGCAACACCCATTAAAAGACCAAAAAGTATATTTTTCTATACTTTATATACCTACCAAAGGCATTTTAATTCCCTTCCTGCACATTCAAAGCATATTAGCTGCACCCTGATGCTCAGACAGGATGTAAAGCGTAATTATTCTCCAACTGCAAATTTCCACTCCTGAGCAGACCTTTGTGTCAGCAGCCACCACTTTGCTAACCATGCTTCTTTACATCTGCATGCAACCTCATGTTAAATCACATGAAAGAATGCCCTACAAGTTATACATAAAAGCTTGTGCTGATGTACCCATAGTGGATGAGGTAAAATTAAAATATTGTACAAAAAGTTTTGGACTTAGTAAAAAAAAATCAACATGCAACATTAGATAAGATTAACAATAATGATAATGTAAGCAATACTCACTGCTGAGCAACAAAGAAAAGAGCACGAGAACACCAGCCATGGTTTTCCAAAGCCCATTCATTCTCCACATGGATGCAGCCATCTTCCCTGGTCAGACTCAGTGCAGATGGGGAGAATGTTTTCCTTCAGGAGCGTGTGTAAGAAGTGTAGTAAGTGATGGTGAGTGAAGTGTGTGAGGGCCAGGGGAGCTGGGAGTTTCCTGTGAGGTCTGAGTGAGCGGGACAGACAAGCAGGATAAAGCACGGTTTGTGTTCGGGTGCTTTTTATATAGCTCCACTCCTTTGGCCTCTCTCTCTGCTTTTTCCACACCCCTTTTCTAACGGTCTGCATTTAACTGTTTCCCCCAACACTTCCTCCCCCCTCCCAGCTTGTGCCTGGTAAACTTGGCATTTTGTTCTGATATATTTTTGTTGATTTTTTGATTGTACTGAAAATGTTGAAACTCTCAGTTTTGCTATGTTTTGGTCCTGGTGGCATGTTGTCTGATGAAAATGTTGAGTATACTATGTGACCATATTAAAAGATAACCTGGTAAACAGGAAGCTCTCCTTGCCACTCTTACATGGCATGTGTGGCTGAGAGGACTGTAAAAACATCGCGTCACACAAGCTTGCCTTCAGTTTTTGTATATCCCAGGACAGATGACTAATAGCCCGTAATGAGTAATCCAGTGAACACGCCTATTTCAGATGCTGTAATGCACATACAGTACATGAACATTAAACACACGACACATGTGTTATTTCATAACTGTACATCTGCACATTGGGCAAACTGTAGCCCTGATCTGCTCTGTGAATCTGATGCTGGATGTTCATCGTTCATATTCACACAGGGATGTGCTGTTCAAGAGATCTAGGCCGGCCACATCTGGAAGCACTGCAGTTCCTTTGCTGGGTTTTTCAGGAGTGCCTGGAGACATGCCTGTCAAACAATGCAACCATATGAAGCTGGATGCAGCCAACGCTGGGCTTGTGTATGGGAATGGGAGTTCCTTGTAAAGTTGAAAAAATAAATAATTATTCAGACCAGTGTAACTGCTTATCTATAAACTTGTAGGTTTACACCAAACTTTAAATTCAAACTTTCTGTGTTTGTCTAGTTGGGAGTCAGATCTCTTTTTTAGAAACTTAAAAATGCGTTTTAAAATGTGTCATCATGATGAAATTGATGAAACATTTAAAAGGAAAATTATCTGAAACTTTAAAATCTGAAATAAAAACAGTTGTACTGAAAGGTACAGTACTTTACAGGGTGCATACATTTCAACTCTCATAATCAAAGTGTAATGTAACATTCTGTGTAACCAGTTCTGGTACAGTGGTGCCTCGGATAACGACGATAATACGGTCACTGCCTGTATCCGAATCAGTCGTTATCCGAATTGACTTTTTCCATAGAAATACATGTAAAATCAATGAATCCGTTCTGGACCCACAACAAACTCCCATATACAGTATGTATTACACACCCCTACCTGCACATTTATTCA
>JAQQAE010000180.1:0-33143 GCA_029823295.1 Pseudamia nigra | reverse complement strand
GTCATGCATTACAAAATAACAATTTGGGAGTCAATAAAGCCAAATTCACTCACAATATTTTATCTGTTCATGTCACACTGTGTGATGAATGTTCTTGACAGTAATTATGTGAAGTGGAGGTGGAAGCTTGCACACATTAAGAACAGGGTCACATGCCAGATTACAAAACCTCTATTGCATTTCTTCACTGAAAGCAGAAAATTGGTAAAACTCTACATTTTGACAGTCAACCATTCTTCTGCTTCTGCAAAACAGTCCTTGCAGGAAATATGCTCCAGTAACCGCACTGCTGCCCACTGAATGCATTTCATTTACTCACTCCATGCAATCCACATTGACATAGGAGAAAAAGAGCATAACAAACAAAAATAGATTTTGAATCAGACAATAAATGATGTTTTCGTGCAAGACAATTTTCGGCTGAACATGAAAATCGCTGTTAATGTTACAGTTAGAAATAAAATAATAATAAACAGTTGTCCAAAGTGAATTTTCTGTGCATTTGTATGAAAAACACAATATGCTTCAGGGTTTTTTAAATACTCTGTCAGCATAATGCTGCTGTCACTTGAGAAACATTCAGCATTACCCATGTCAGGCAGTTTTACCTTCACCTCGTTCAGGATCATCAGCCATTCAGTGTCACAGCAGTTAAACGAATTACCACTAATGTACATGACTTCAAGGTGTCCAGATAAATTAAGAATCAAAGAATGGTTTAAAGACCCTAAAACATTGTTGCTGACGTCGATCTCTGTCAGAGGAGAGCAGCTTAAACTGCTTGGTATGACATCTATTTTGTTGTTTGATATGTTGAGATGAGTTAGTGCAGGCAAGCAAGGTAAGGACAGATTCGAGTGAGTCATGTTGATTTCACTAATAGTTAGAAACTGAAGAGTTTTCTGCACCTCTTGTAGCGCACCTACATCTAGGACCATATGTGCATTTTTCGAAAGGTTAAGGGAAATCAAAGATGTTTTCTGAAACATGTTCAGGAGAAGCTTCTTTATGTTATTTCCTCTGAGGTTGAGATGTTTAAGAGTCCTTAAATGCCTAAAAGTAATACAGGATAGATCAGGATTAATGACTGTGTGTTTTAATTTAAAGCGCTCCTTAGGGGCACAAGGCTGCACAGAATTGTCTTCCAGATTCAGCGTCTCTATTTGTGTGAGCGTCTTGAGAAAGAGAGGGGAAATATATCTAAGTCCGTTGCTTTGCAGGTCAAGGTGCATTAAGGAGGAAAAGAAAATCTGCCGAGTGAATCCAGATTCACTATCATTCCTAATATTCCAGATAATGTTTTGCACACAGTTATGACTGAAATTCAGTACTTCTAAACTCAAAAGAAGGCTCAAAGTTTCCAGTGGGAAACTTGTAAAATGATTATAACTCAAGTCAATGTAAATCAGTGGCATCAGCCTCCACGTAGAGTGTAGATTATTTTTGGTGACAGTAACATAATCATCATATACAATCTCACCATAAAGAGAATTTGCTTCTGATACCATTACTGCTTCTGAATCGAAGGTACCCACATAGTTATTCTGTAAATAGAGATACCTCAAACGGTTCAACTTTGGAACAATCGGGAAATAAAGGAGATTGTTGAAGCTCAGATCAAGAATTTCAAGCCTGTACACTCGCTCATCCTCATGGGTAACAAAGAACTCCACTGAGTTTCTGCTAAGGTTCAGATACTTAATATGATGTAGTTTAAAATCACAGATATGAGGGAGGTTGTTTTTGGCCAACTGCAGCACCTCTAATCTGCTCAAAGGCTCAAACGTGCCCTGTTCTATCACAGATATCAGGTTATTGTCAATGGAAATGGCCCTCAGGTTTTTATTATCTTCAAACATGCTGTGTGAAAGCCTTGTTATACCATTACCGGTCATCTTTAGCTGATCAAGAGAAGATTTGTTGCGCAGGTACAATTCCACTGCGTCATCATTCAAACCGTTCATGGATATGTCCAACCTCTTCAGTCTGCTGATGGATTGGAGGGCTTTGCTGTTTCTGCCAAGGTTGTTGTTCAGTGCATTTCTGGATAAATTCAGCTCTTCAAGTTGAGCCAGGTTTTCAAAAACCCCTTCGGAGATGAGATCCAGCTGGTTGCTGCTGAGGTCCAGCTGCTCCAAGTACGGCAAACCAAGTGTGTGCAACTGTCTGATGAAGTTATTGGACACGTCTAGTCTTCTAAGGCTTACATCCAAATCCACAGGGACCGAATGAAGGTTCTGGTTGCTCCAGGACCCCTCCTTGAAATGAAAGGAACATTAATCATAATTGGAATATAATCCGTGGAAACCAGCACATCTCAAAACAAATAAAGTTGCATATTTTTGATAAAGACATGAATAATGAAATGTCAATGAATTTTCGATTTTAAATTTGTTCATCTTACCTTTGGCTCATGATACGTCAGCCCATGAATATACATCTCCTGACTGAGTAACCAGAGTAGTAGGAGACTGGACCACATATGTCTGACCATCCTGCCTGTTCAGCTTCTGCTGCTGTTAAACTGAGCACTACTGTTATTAGACCTCTCTTTCTCTCTCTTTCTCTCTCTCTCTCTCCCACTCACACACACACACACACACACAAACACACACACCCCCCGGCCCCCACACACACATGCTTCACGAAAAACAATGTGAAAAAAGCTGCTGTGGACATTAGATAGGTACTGATGACACTATATTTAGACTACGAAGACGAGGGTCATTCATTTATCAGTTGGAACATGTTTCTTCTGAGATGGATAAAAAACTTTACCTTCAATAGCTGCTGTATATTTGTGTGTGTGTGTGTGTGTGTAATCTACAATACAGATGAATGAAAATAAAATGTGCACTGAACCAGAAATCCACTTATATTGGACACTTGTATTATATTATAGATATACACTTGCATTAGATATTGGTGACACTTGAATGAATAAAAATCAACAAAATAATTCAGAAAATTGGTAAAAATAAACAGGATACTCACATAAAAACAAAGAAAATAATCAAGCCATTGTGCAAAAAAAAGACAAAATAATTACAAAAGTGAACAAAATAAACAAACCAACCAAGAAAATGTCCAAAAATGAACCAAATAATCAAGAAAATGAGGAAAAAACAGACAAAATAGTCTAAAAAATTAGTAAAGTTGAGTTAAGACAAAGAACAAAAATGATCACGAAAATGATAAAATAGCTAAAATTTGCAACAAAATGAGCAAATATGTGCCAATAATAAAGAAAAATGAACAAAAATGAAGAAAACAAGAAACAATTAAACAAATGAACAAAATTAACAAGTGAAAGAAACACAATAAGTGACAAAATGAATGTAAAATGAGTGAAGCAATTGAGAAACTGAAGAAAATAAAGAAAATAAGTGAATTAAATAACCAACAGCATGAACTAAAATGACTACACATGCTAAACATGCTAAATGAATCCACATATCATAAGATTTAACATAACATTTTGTACACTGTGCTTAAATGTGAGACAATAACCTACCGAAGAATGAAGATTTATCTTATTTTCAACTTCTTTTGTTCATTCTGATGCGCTGTCGTTCACAACAGCACATCAGAATGAGCTAAATAAGCAAACAAAAACAATTAAAACAAAATATAACACAATCTTGTAAAGAAAATCAACATAATAATCTAGACAATTAACCAAACAGTGAACAGAACTGACATTACTTATGTAAAGCAGCAGACAAGTAAAGTGCTTTATGGCGGGGTGACAAATTCCCCCTGCACCCCGTGAAATCTACATCTATGTACTCGGCCACAGTATGCTCTTTATTAAGCTGTCATTTATGATTATATATTTGAGCACTTAGAGTACATTATTTTTTGTTGACCCCTGCGACCCCTCCCGATGATATAAATGTATGCTTCTGTTGGTCTCAGGAAAATGGAACCCATTTTAAAATAGACGAGAGGAACAAATAAACAGAGGTGGAGCTGGAAGGAAGCCCCCAGCGAGGTACAAAGAGACATTTTAAAATAGACTGATGAAAGGAGGTGGCAGCAAATATAAACAATGTGAAAGGACAGGACCAGATGGACACACTTGAATGCTTTGAAGCCACAAGGATGTTAAAAGTAGTTGGCTTCAAATCATTCATTATGTCTCTTTGAGTTAAATGACAGTTCCTATGAGGCTGTAGAGTTCAGCTTCTCTGCCGCTGTCATTCTGTCCTTTATCAGCATCCCGTCATGCAGCTCAGTGTCACTTCTTCCTGCCGCAGTCGTACTGACATGCTGCTCGCGCTGTTGTTTCAGTTCAGCTCTATGACACCAAAAAAGGTTGAGTGTGCAGCCATAGAGATAAGAGCTTGTGGTCTGTACAGTGTAACCAGTTCACAGCTCATCGTCCTGATGCAGCTGGACGACGCCTGAAAGACAGGATACCGGCTGTTCAAACAAAAGGCATCTGAATGGAAAAGCTCTCGAGTGCTATACACTGTGGGAGACACTCACTCAAATGGATAACCATTTGTTATTTAATTGGACTGTTAATGTGTTATTTTTATTACTTGCAACATTGTGCATTAATACTGAAGACATCCAATCTGTGAATGAACACGCATTGTTAAAGTGTTAAACAACCCAGAACATGATTTATTTTTCAGATATCACATTCAGCAGTGTTGACAGCTTAGCACACTCATGGCCTTCTCTCATCAGATTCACATGGACGGTTTTCAGCTCATAGGTGTTACTTGTGAAGAGTTCATTTATGCCATTTCTTGCCTTCTGAATGTGCTTTAGACTGTCAGTGGTCATATGCAGAAGAAAGGTGGGTACAGAGTCAATAGCCCCATTAGTGCTACTACAACTACTGTACAAAAACATATTATGGCAAGAAACAGTAATGTAAAGAGAAAAGACAGTTCATTATTACTTTAAGAAATGGTCAGTCAGTTTCAAAATCCCAAGAACTTTGACTAATTGTTTGACTGTCGCCAAAACCATCTAACGCTGTGATGAAACTGGCTGTCATGAGGACCAGCCTAGGAAAGCACGACCAAGAGCTGCCTTTGCTGAAGATAAGTTTATTAGAATTACCAGCCTCGGAAACCAGGGACAGTCCTCATGACACCAGGTGGGAACACATCTCTAGGGATATCACAAAATTTCCGTCGTATTTTGTGAAAATTATCGACATGATTACTGTGGTTTGAAAAAAAACTTTCAAATATTATTTTCCCCTAAAGTCTCATTCATCTTTCCACAAGCATCATCATTTTGTCTTTGCGCTATATCTAGTCTGGTCTCCATCTTGGACTTGACAGGAATGAATTGAGAACATTTTGGGTCAAAGGTCAACGGTATTGTAATCTCATGTCTGTTCATTTTTATTAACGCAATAGCTACTCTTTTGAAGACATTTCTTCAAATTTGGCAGAAAAGGTCACTTCATTTTATAAATGAAATGGATAGAGTTTGATGACTAAAGGTAAAAGGTCAAGTCTGCCGCTTTCTCTTTATCACTCATAATTGGAAAAGAGGTCATCTTTGACACAGTGACGAGTGAGGTTATGGTGCTTGATGCTTATGTTGAGTATTTGATGTGAGGCAGTAATGCTTCACTGACCTGAAGTGTAACAAGTATTGGCAGGAGCGGCATCTGGCATCTCTTGCAAGCAGCGCAAGAGCTCTGTTGATTTTCCCCCTGATGTGGTAGAACCCTAACATTGCATAATGTAGCCCATAACTCTGTGGGCGCTATTGAACAAAACCTGTGAAATATGCAGAACATTATCTGAATAGTTGGAACAAATCAGAGGCAATATCAGTTTAGTTATGCTTGAGTTAGAGTGACACTATACTTGTCCAAACACCAAGTAATAACCATCTTCTTGGACAACAATTCTGTTTTCTTTTGTTGAAATTGTATTTCCTTGCTGTAGAGAAACAGTTCAAGGAATCACGGTTATACTGTATTTCATGTGTGCAAGATACACTTATTCAAAATAATTGCAGCCGTTACAATACTGCAGCTAACATTTAGTTTTACTTCTTCCGACTGGCTGTTTGTTAGTGTTAACTGCAGAATGATGTTGGAGCTGGCGAGAGGAGGAAATAAACACAGTACTTTTATTTTATTAACATATACTGTACTCTTTATGGGCTCACTACTAGATTAGATTGGTGTTAACAGATACATTTTCAGCTCACAGCACTGGCCCACCTCTGCAGCTGCCCTGTTCCCGTTTTAATCTCAGAGAATACATCTTAAAAATGCTCTGAGCTTTTGGGAAAGCACTTGACTTTACATCCTTAGGGAAAACAAAGCAATGAGAGAACATTTATTATTGCAGTGCTATCTGAATACTCACTAATAGCACAAATCTCAGTAGTACAATGTCCAAGATGACTCCATCCTGCATAATCGGTGACATACCTCTCTTGTTTTAGACATCTTGGCCATTTTCCCATTGACTCCCTCAGAACCTGGCAGATTTAATTGTAAAATTATGTCCCCTCGGAGTTTTTGAAAATCATTTTCTAAAATACTGGCTCTGTGCATCAGGAAAAGACTAAGACAAAACATAAGTGATGACAGTGATAATAAAGCATTGTGAAGCATATTGCAGTGTGAATGTCTTCTCGTGACTCAAATGGGTGAGGTCGCACATCAGTTAACCCTGGGAACTTAAATGTTTGGTTTCAGAATTAGTTTCTGAATGAGGGACTATCTTTTCTCTGCCTCTCAACATGGAACTCATTTAGGTTGTGCAAAGTTAACAGCCAAATTTGCTTTGTATTGTGAAACTTGCAGTCAAAGGAAGAACCACAGTTTAATAAAGACAAAGGCCTCACTCAGAACATCATTCACATTTGTCTGTGCTTCTGCCAGTGGAGCCCGATGCAAAACATTAGTTTTAACCTTCCCAAATCGATTCAGCTGGCTGTAGAATCACAACAGACGGACAAATGTGTTTAGACAGAAAATGAAACATTTTAATCCATCAATCAACTCCATTTACAAAAGTATATCCCATTTTATATACAATATGTACAGACACGTATAAACAACTATCATTTTTCCACATGGATTCATTCATACGGTAACTTAACAATAGCAATGTGACAAAACATATCACTGATATTCTGCAGGGATGCTGTAGTGCAAATGTGCGCAAAATATATAGTGCTGTTGCTCTGTGAATACCTTATAACTCCAGTTTAATGGATTTTCTAAGCTTTGTATCGATAGCTGTATACTTGCTTTGAATAGTTATATGATCTTATAATCATTTTTATGACCCAAGGGCATGTGGACATTTCAAACCCTGTCCCATAAAACTATTAATATAACCAACTATTAATATAACCAATTAATATATGGAATTAAGTAAAAAGGCCAAGTATACAATCTGCAGTTACAATATTTTGAATAGCTGGTATTTTTGGAGATACAAGATTATCATTCAACAGCACTTAAAAGTATGTAAATATTACTTTTCCGTCAGCGCAGTGTCCTTCCTTATTATAAAGAGAGATGCAGTCTGTGTTGACACAAAATGGTGACTATAAATAGAAACATTTGTTTGATGAGTAAAAGGACATGTGGCTCATCAAAGATTGTCTGTTTGCCCACAATTGACATCAGGGGAGACGTAACAGTCCATACTGTCCTTTTTAATACAGAGCTGGGAAGGTAAACTAAAGTCACCCTAAGGCCTCTTCAGCTTTAAAAACTATGATTAATTATCCTCTTGACAGGGTCTCAATGGGCAAGACGTGAGCTAGATGTCACTGCTCAACAGAACTAATCAATTCATCAATCCTATGACTGGCAGGATGAAAAGACAGGAGGACTGACTGATGGGACCATAGCAAGGGACTCGAATGGCATTGAGGGCTGGTTGTAGTGTAGTTATCAGTTCTGTCCAGCAGATGGAGCCTCTCCAAGTCTGACGCTTCCAAGGAATGTAGTGTGGTTGGTCATACTGATGAGCGTATCCTCATAGACAATACGTATGGAGATCCTTTGGCCAGCACGAAGCAAGCTCACCCCAGCCGTGTAACAGGTGTTGAACTTCCGCTGGCCCGTCTCAATGCTGCAGGTGCAGCGGAGGAATGGACTGGAGTCCACCATCACCTCATAGCTGGCAATGTCTGTGAAGTTGAGGTAGTACACCTGGAGGGTAGGGGAGACAAAATTCACAAAAGACTGAGAGGGGTAGTTAACACAAGCCTACATGATGCTTGAGGGCTTACTTAAAGCTCAAACAGCTGGAATCTAAGAGTAGCCGACAAAGATTTGACTTAAAGTTTTATATTTAGCCACAGGGAGTGGAAAATAAGATATATGCTCTATAACTCATACAAATTGTCAAAGGTTAAGTGTTTAAGCTCAATTACAGAACAACTGGCAGTTCTTTTAGCTTTGAACTGTAAATTATAAGAGTTACGTCAAGGACCGTACTCACTTCTACCTGACTATATATGAAGTAGACACCGTCCAGCAGCACCTCTAGCTCTCCAGAGCGAGAGTGCATTTTAAACACACGATGATGGATGGACACCATCTTCCAGTTCCTAAGGATGCCTTCAGACAGATCTAAATATTTGACAACAAACAAAAGGCAAACAGTCAACATAAACAGCTTTCAGAGCTGTTTAACTACAACCAGAGCTCAGTACACAGATGTTAAATATCAACTTGCTAATGATGCTTATACTCCTTTCAGACGGACAAAGTGATGTAGCATGACCAAAATCTGCCTGCGTGCAAGGCTTTTGCTCTTGAGCACTGATAAATGCAGGTCTCACAGACAATATACTGTAACCTAAAGCTTTATTTAAGGGTTGTAACTGTAGCAACGCCCCATCAGAAAAGAACATATTACAGTTTTGATTTATACCATCTGACATGATGACAACTCTAGAGTAAACATGAGCAAAATGTCAACAATTCTGTTAACCCCGAAATTATCTAATTGTTCTGGTGCAATTCTGGGGTTTAACAGATGTGCGTGTCAGCTCAGCTGCAGACCCACAGTGGGCTTTGAAAGGGGCACTGACAGGGTATAAATACTTTAATTAGCTCATGTCAAGCACTAGAAACAATGGGTTTTCTACATGAAAACATACAAACACAACTAAACATGGACAAAAGGCCCACCTTCTCTCACTTGGATGGTTGTCTCCTGGCCTTGCAAATGTACCACTGCAGGCTGAAAAACAGAAATGTCTAATGTGAATACAAACAGAAAACCAGGGTAGCGGTGTCATCAGTGATTGACTGGGGGATAAAATTATAATTAAGAAGGTGACATAAAGTACCTGGAATTCCTTTGTTTTTGACTTATCAGGAACCCCTGCAACAATAAAAGAGACATGCTTCATCGCTGCAGAAGAACTAAGAACTCATGATTATTAAAACAAAACAAACCCCGAAATAGTTTAAACACAGATCACTGCTATCCCACACAATGTTTGACATCCTGTATCAGAAACTCTCACTGTTAAGGCAATGAGTTTATTGATTTTGACAACTTGAGAGCCCCCTTCTAGTGTGGGAATATGTCTACATCCAAGCAGATCCCATGTAATCTCAGAACAAATCTCTCAGCTTGTGGGTGTTTTCAAGTTCTCTGGCTTGTTACATAAGTCTTGGCTATGTCACTGCAATAATGCCATCATTTCTATTTTTAAGCTTTATACCCGCTGGACCTTGAGCGCCCGGAGGTCCCTGTGGCCCGGGGGGTCCAGGTGGTCCTGCAGGCCCTACAGCGTTGCTTCCTGGAATGCCAGGGATTCCAGGGATGCCCGGTGGCCCCTGTGGGCCTGGGGGACCGGGAGGACCAGGGGGGCCCGGCACAGACCATTTCTTCCCTGTGAAGAAAATGCAGAAAAATGGTTGAAAAACAAGAAAGCACTGGCAGTTTAATCATTTTATGGTCACGTTAATCCATCATTATTTATACAGCTCAAAAATCACAATCTCTAACGTTCCCTCACAGCTTTACAGCCTGTACAGCATCTGTGAAGACTGTAAATTACTCTTTAAAAAGGCAAGAAGCACGGATTCTGTGACAACTCTCATCTGAACTGGGAGTGTCGGATGCTTTAGGCCAACAGTTACTGGATGGCATCTCAAGGATACTGCCAGAAAGTAGACAGCAGGTAGCAACTGAATCAATGACCAAGACAACTAAAATTTAACTTGAACTTCGTATTACCTTTTTTCCTTTCTTTCCTTTTTTCTTTCCCAGTCGATTCTGAAAGGAAAAAAAAAAAAAAAACTGTGTGATTAAGCTTAAAATGGTCTCCTGAATAATTATCATCTCAGATAATATCTAGAATATCCAGCTCATTCAGTGTAGGTATCTTCAATAGGCGAAAATAGCAGATTCAGATGTTCTGCAATGAGCAATGGAGTGGAGGTATGTCAGTCTGTGGTATCTTCTAGTGTAGTAATTTGTAAGTGTGGTTTCACCTCCTCTGTATGAACAAGTGCCTTAAGCATTCACAGGCAGTGGAACTGGAGAAGATCATTAGAGAGATACTTTATCCTGCCAAAATCCTTTTCTTTGAATTAAGCCCAGATGGAGAATGCAGATGAAAGTGTGTATACATGCGTGTGCAAATGTGTTTATGTGTGTCTCCCCTTTACAACCATGTGCATGTGTGTGCGTGCATGAATGTTTGGTGGGGCATCGATGTCAGTGCATGAAAGACAAAATGCACTCAGTGTGTTCTTTCTGTGTGTGTGTGTGTATATATGCATGTATGCAGAGCTGAAGAATCCTTTTCAAAAAGCCGTCTCGCTGCTCTTGTGTTTACCATGTCATTACAACTACAAAGGCCATTTAACCTTAAAACCTCACAGTTTGAGTCCCCCTCAAACATATGGCCAGTGTTTCTCCTTTAGCTAAATGACTGGATGCATCCGCATAGATTTCTCTTAACGAGCAGCCCTATCTGGAATCTGGTGCCCGTTAGGAGTGCCGAGAACGCACACATACGCACACACGTGCAAACACAGGACACACACATGCACACAAAAACACACATCTAAGGCTGAGATTACAAAAGCCTTTGTCTGTGCGCTCAGAGCAGAGGAGAGACCTGGGAATGATTAGTGTTTAGAGGCTCGGGACTTTACTGATTTATGTAGAAAGTCTCAAAGGTGAGTTTTTTCTTCTAATTTAAACACAATCACTAAACTTCCCCCCAAGTATTCAGTGTCACGCCACAGACATTGGAATGCCTTGTGATCATGCTGCACTTGTTGTACTCAGACACGAACTTCAAAGGCTCACTTTTTTATTTGCATAGCTCACATTCTAAACAAAAACTACAAAAGCAAATTCAGACATATTGAGCATGTGGTTTTTCTCTTGAGCTATTGATTACAATAAATCAATTCAGTTAATGAAAGCCATCAAGGATTCAGATAATGAGCTTTCTGAAGAAATGACCACCAGGTTCTCTAAAATGAATGTTCTACAAAGTACATTTTTAGGTCTTACTCTCAGACAGTTCAAGCCCGAAGAAGCGCAGCTGGATTCCTACGTCTATCTGCTCGGTTGACAGATACAAAAGATATTTCGGCGACCTGCTATTATTTTGAGACGGGGGAAATCAACACAGGCATGTCTGTCTGTTTCACATTGGTGAAACCCTTCTAAACTCCCTTTTGTCCTTGTTTGCTATCCAAGTAATAATCAATCCCATTCCGTTTAATCTCTTGCTCTATAAACTCTGCAACACTGTGCGGTGGAGCCGCTTTGTTAAGTAAGCACAAAGCAATAAAAAAAAAATCAATTCCACAAAGTGAGAAACCATTAACAAACTGTTTTCAAAATTTAAGAGCTCTAAGGCTGCCATAAGCCTCTTATTTACAGTGTGCCCAGTCCCCCCCAAATAAATAAGAGTTGGAGAAACCGTTGCTCCACAGCTGATCGCGCTGCTGCCAAAGACATATCCAGGAAACAGTGATGCAGGTGCACTGCTCTAAATGAGGGGTATTGCAAATTCACTGAGATCCTTCTTCTCATTTCACATCTTACATGAAGAGGATAAACACCAAACTCAGTGCATACCTGTGTCTGGCTGTTTGCCGGGACTCCTTTTCGATCGCTGCGTTATACCCCTGCTGTCCTCTCTGGCATGGAGGTCGCTATTTCTGTGTAGTAACTTCTCCTGATGAAACAGAACAATTACATATCAATCAACAACAATCTCACTGTGCAAAATTTAGCAACATAGGGTTTCAATTTTAAACAAGTTATCTCCTGTGAGTATTACTTAAGAGCACCTTGCATAAATTGTGGGAAGCAAACATGAGAAGTGAGAGATACAAGTTTTTTGGGCACAAAAACCATATTCCAAGTGCTCATTCTATTATTGAGGTATAATGTTTGCACAGAGACAACTTGGGGCATTTGAAAAGATGTGAGACACTGTCAGCCAGCACATTCATTTGTGGCCAAGTCATTGTCTGTCCCATTGGGGGTGTAACCTATCCTGTAACCCAAGTCACTTTTGTCTGTGTTTTCTGCCGTTTGAGACAGTCACCTGGACACGACTGCTCTAAAATTCACCTTTTTACACAAAAGGAGGACAGGAATTGTGGTTAATCTGAGAGCAATACCCATTCATGTGGCACCTGGTCCCAGCCCTATTCAGGGGCAGCATGAATAAGCTAAAAACTGGAGTCAAAGAAAGGATGATGGTGCTGGTCTGAGCTCATCTGTAAAAACAGGAAAAGCTGTGCTACAGTAGAGGGGGTGTTCCCATGGGCGAGTGAGTGTCGGGACAAACCACACGCCTTCTAATGTGACTGGTTCTGGTCGTCCTACATTCACACGAACTCTGTAGGACATGCTGCCCTGCCTGTAACCGTCCAAAAGATACTCAGACATGACCGGTTCTGACAACACAAAGTTTTGTGCTAAGAATTCAGAGTTCCTTTTAAAACGCACATTGTTCAAAGTCACATTGTGTTACAACAGCCAGTTTATGATCACATCTTTGGAGGAGTCCCAGAGCCCAATAGACAAAGAAACTCAGCACTTGAAACACAACAAGACCACCCAAAGCCTGTATTTCATCAAGTTTTGCGATATACCAGATCACTCACGGTCACACTTTAGAGTGTCAGCACAAATAATGGTGAGGACGCGAGGCATAAAGGCTCTGAATGACTGAGGACACGCGACCATCTAACATCTATTGTGCTGGACATCTGCTTGGAGTTTAGATAACTTAAGTTACACAAGCAGTGACATGTGCAGCACCTTAACAGGGATTAAGGCATAATAAATAACATTGTAATTTAGACTAAAAAGCAGCGGACAACCTTGCTGACAGACTCTTAAACCTCTTTCTTCAGTAGAGGCCTATCCCACTTGGGCACACGCACACACACACACACACTCACTCACTCCCCATTTCCATCTGTGAAGTTCAAGTGAAACTAGCTGTTACACTCCAAAAGCATGAAATCTCCCTCCCCGAAAGCAGCGTGAACTTCCAGTGCCTCTTTGTGTGGTTTTAAGGAGAGCCACTGAAAGACAGACAAGAAAAGTTATGTTTCGATTTTCCTCCATACCTCGTCTCAGATGTGGGAACCCCACCTCCTGCGATGTGGGATGAGCTGTATCATGTCAAACACCCCCCGCTGGCCGTGTTGGGCAAGCTCAAAGTAGTTAAAGTCTACATCCCTGACCAGCTGCCAACCATGTCTGACCTTATAAGCATGGGAATTCCAGCCTGATGGAGAAGTATGTGTTGGAATGGTTTATCGACACACACACCTCCAGATGTTCCGCGAGCAGCGACGTTTGCTGTTCATTTGGTGTGCAGGTGTCTCCACATCTCCTCTCCAGCTGTTGGCATATAGAGGGCTTTTACCTCTCAAAGGATTCTGGGACTATGTTTGGGCATATGGCATTACACTTTTGTCTGTTCTGACAGCCAAACATGATTCAACAGCCAATTTCTGGCCTGAGAATAAGCCCCATCAGAATGACAAAAAACAAACAAGCAATCTGATAGACTACTACCAAATCTGCTGTGGCTGGTGCTTAAGATGAAGGCAGCAATAAAGAAAGATATTTCATTATACATCAATGAGAAATAGTTTTGTGTCCTTGTTTGCTTCATTTCACTTCATTACAACATTTACAGCCTTCATCTCCTTCAAAGACACGCAGAGTTACAGTAAATCAGGATGACAACGTGTTGGTATGTATGCCAAGTGCCAACTATTGAGTAAACCATTCTTTTTCAGCACAAGGGAAAAATGCTATTAATTAGAGGGCTTTCAAATCTTCAAAGCGTATGGGGGGGTACTGCTGCGCGCGGAAGAAGCGATTCCCTGTTGCTCCGTGAGGATATGACTAAAATTCAGTCACCCCAGGGGCGTGTAATTTAGTGATCACAAGATTCTTTTGGCCCTATTACTTGTTATTGGAGATGTGTATCTTTTACCTATTTCTGCACATAAAATACTGAAACTCCCTGATATTCTGGCTGATTAAGGGAGTCAATTTTACCCAGATGCACTAAATTAATGTTTTCCCCAAAAATACAGAAATACTGGTTGTCATAGATCCACCACAGGATTAATTAAAAATTAGTCACTACATTGCATCAGACAATGTGAGGTTACAAAGTTCAGGAGGTGAAACTGGGGACTGCGAGTGCCAGATGCAGACTGGGAGAAACCGGCTGCCTGTGGCTGCTACACTGGCATTACTAATGTAACTGACGTGTACAGCTGAGAAATTAAGCTTCACAATACTCCGATGATTCACACTGGAGAGAACAACTAATGGTATGTTGTTTTCTTTTTAAATATAAAAAAGGAGTGGTCACACCTTAGTCAATATCAGCGGCCGGTCTCTGACAGGCCATCTGTTTCGAACCACAACTTGAGTAATTTAATAATAGTATCCATAAGATTGTCATCTACAAAAGCTGTGGAGTTCAGCAAGAGGGAAATGTTGCCTGTCAACAGCCAATCACATTTGAGATTGTTGCAACACAGTTGGCAATGTGATTTCAAACAGAATGCTGTGAAGGTCTTGAGAATATATTATTTTGGTAGATGTTTACGACTCTGGACTTAATCTTTACTGGGCGTCTTCGCCGTGTGTCTGTCAAGTCAGTTCAGTCTTACATGGAAATGTTTGCATCCTCTTATATCTGATGCCGCTTCTCCCTCCGTCTTGTGCTTTTTATGACACTTTTGTCCACACCGATTAATTTCTAATACAGAGGCTCACACTTTTCTGTGCACATAACACTGCTGTTTTAGCTGATCATGCACTGGTCACAGTTAAAGCAGATGTGGGTGACAGCCCACCCTGGTGCACCAGAGCTGAGGACTTTGTGTCCCATCAAACTGACTTTTTTAATAGCCGTTAACTAGACTCCAGATGTTTCAGCATCTGTTCTTTGAAGGCATACATCAGAGGAGAAAATTATTTCATATAATGGTTATAAGAAAAATGTTAAGCTCAAGAATAAAACTATCCAAGCGTTCACAATTACATACTCACATGGACACTTTTATGACGTTTTACTCGCACACGTCAGGTGAACAAAGGTCAGGCTGACAGAGACGCACTTGTTCTCATTCACTATTGCCCTGCATCACACTCGTAACACAGATTTTGGAAAAACACACACCTTCTCGTCTCAGTGGGGGTGTTTTATTTATATTGGGAACCGCACAGATCTGCTAGACAGCTGGGATTTACTGCCTGGCTCAAGGGTATAGCAACTGCGACTGCTGATGGGAAGCCTGTTTGTTCACTTCCTCAGCCCAGATCATAAATGACCGAATCATTTGCCTTCATTACCAACAAACAGTATGATCTAAGCAAGTGTGTGAATCAGTGTGCAGTCACTTTCTACAACCGAGATCTTACCAAAAGCTGTATTACTTCAGATAATATATCATACGACCAAGTAACATATTGATTACATAGTCTGGTAAAAATGAGTGATTGTTACGACTCGGAACAGCTCATCTCAAAAGCTTATATGTGGCAGATTGGGCTGAAAAACTACTACTGTTGCCTTTTCTGGGGAGTAAAGTTAAATCACATTTTATAGACACCCTGACATATATTTGACATTCTCATACTCTTGTTTTATTGTCTCACAAGTGTTGCAAGATAAATTTTGCTGCGCCTTATTTAATCTGCCTCCCCTCACTCCAAATCCCTTTTGGACACAGTAACTTATGAGCAGCTCCTCCACTGTTCGCAAAATGACTGAAAACTGATGACAGACTTGTAGTACCACAGCTTACAATCTTCATCTGGACATTTTCCATAGTTTTCAGTCCTGCCAGTTTTTTTCCACATACAAAAAAATACCTGGTCTTATTACTGCACTTTTACTGGATAAAATGGAACCAAGACTTCAAATTTCATATTACAACAAAAAATTAATACTGACACCGGAGGATTAACTACTTACAGCCTTAAAATATTTACTACTATAGCCAGATGAAAACAAATCAGTTTTCATCTTTGCATGATCACAGTTCTGATCTAAAACTTTCGTTCCAGGTCGCCTAATAATGTGAAAAGTTCTCCTGCTGTTGTTGTTTTTAGACACACAACGCCAAGTCGATTTACACTACCACTCAGAATTTTGTATTCATTATTTCCAGCATTTTACATTAGCACTGAAGACATCCAAACTGTGAAAGAACATATATGGAATTATGTAGTGAACTAAAAAGTGTTAAACAACCCAGAACATGTTTTATATGTTAGATTGTCCAATGTAGATATGTTAGATTTGACGACAGCTTAGCATTCTCTCATTAAAATTCACATGGTAGTTACCTGAACAGTTTTCAATTCACAAATGTGCCTTGTCAAGAGTTCATTTGGGCCATTTTGTGCTTTACACCATCAGTCGTCTTATACACAGAGGAAGGGTGAGTACAGAGTCATTAGCCATATTAGTACAGTACTACAACAACTACTCTACAAATCCATGATATGGCAAAAACACTCAGTTAAGTAAAGAGAAAAGACGGTCCATCATTACGCTCTGAAGAACTTTGATTGTGTCTCCAAGTGTGGTCACCAAAACCATCAAACTCTATCTGAGGTGCTGTAAACTGTCAGTTTCTGAGGTTGACGATTCTTATGAACTTCTCTGTAGCAGACGTAGCCCGTGGACTTCCTTTCCTGTGACGGTCCTCATGAGGACCAGTTTCATCATAGTGTTTCATGGTCCACCAGTTGACTGGGTGGCTGCAAACAAATTGCCCTTTAAAGTTTATAAAGGTTCATAAAGTTCTTCTGAATCAAATCGGTCTGCACTAGAGAACACATTCAAAGTTCTCGAGAGTTGCGGATTGACTGAACTTCATTTCTTAAAGAAATGATGGGCTGTCTTTTCTCTTTACTTAACTGAGTACTTTTTGTCATATTATGGACTTGTACAGTAAATGTAGTTGTACTTGAAGGGATATTGACTCTGTACTCACCCTTCCTCTGCACAAGACAACTGATAGTCTAAAGCACATTCAGAAAACAATTAAGTCTTGACGAGACACAACTGTGAACTTGATGACCATTCCAGGCGACGGGACAGTGAATCTGATGAGAGAACATAAAGCTGTCATCAAAGCTAATTGTAAGTACTTTGGGCAATCTCAAATATAAAGCATGTTCTGGGATGTTTGACACTTTTATTTACTACATGTTCTTTCACAGTTTGAATTGTCTTCAGCACAGCGTTGAAAATAATTAAATGAAGGAAAACCACCAAAGGAGGTGTGTTCAAACTTCTAACACTGACTGTTAAGGTTGATAACTGTTTGACAAACACCAACGTTTGTAGGTGAGAGTGATTTGGGGCCACATCATTTATCAAAATACAGTTATATCACAGCAAAGTTAGTCTATCTGTAGTGATGTCATCTTTACTGATATCTGTGATGCCGAATGTGTCCATAGTGCGATGTGGAGTATTGTGCACTACTCATACCTAAATGTTTTTGCTTTCCTCTGTCCTTAGATTAACTTTCCAGATTATTACAGTTGTATGTATACCTGCACTTCACTTCAGATTTTCACTGATGCTGCTGAGGTGCCTTTGATGAAGATTTGTGTGAAAAATCCAATAAACAATCTTAAGTTGTACAAGAGACGTTCTTCAAAGGAAATGTCTCCAAAGTTAACAAGTGCGGCCGCTGCGTCCAAATGCCACATGCTCCTGTTTCTCCGACTATGTAAACTGTGGGATGTGTAATCAGAGTTGTTTAATGCAGACATCTGGCAAGGACAGCATCACAGCGCTGTTAAATATTTACAGCTGGGCCACAGTCTTTCACCTCATGAAGCGTCACCATCTGGGTTGAATACCAGGACCATCTCACTCCGCTTTAACCAGGGAAACCACTACTATCTAAAATAAGCATGAAATAAATAGGATTATCTTCCCACCTCTGGAAAGAAAATGTTACACAGACACATGCCTCCATCCTGAATGTGTTATGATCAAGCTGACAGTTCTGCACAACTAAATGTCCAGCCAACGCTGCCTCATGCAGAGGATCATTTTCTCTGTTAAGGGTTATACAAGCATTGACATATGAGATAATTGGGCAAGCAATGCAACGCTGAGACCCACATTTGGTCCCTTTGATGAAATTAGGGAGTGTGGTGTTAGAGAGGAGATGGGGAGGAGGACAAGGAGGAAGAGGAGGAGGGTGACGGGGTGGGGGCTGTTACCAAAGCCACAGACAACACAATGAACATTCAATCAGCCAGCTGCCAGAAAAGAAAACACATGTGAGACGAGGCTGGCTCCACTCCAAGTACCAACTGCCCCATCTAAGTCCTGATGAATTTACATCAGCCCTAGGGCTTTGCACCTGCTGGGTGATCCACTTAATTTTCCGTCCACCTGCTCCAGCACACTGACTGACCCATCTCTGTGAATCCATCTGGGCACTCTGCCCAAGATCTGAGCATCCACCTCTGTCTGCTCAGAGGGGAGCACTGGAAACAAGACAAATTGAGTTAAATGTGGTTACAAAAACAGCCTAGAGCCATCTCAGGAGTAAATGGGTTAAAAGCACACTTCCTACTTGCTATGCCTCCCTGGATGTGCTGACCTGACCTGATCTGGCACGGCACGGTAAGGGGACTTGGCCAGGTGACAGTCTTAAACATCATACCTTTGTGCATCTCTGTCCAAGAGGCTGAATCACGCAAACGGCAGCACTAATTCAAAACATATCTGTCTGCAAAGTGAGCTGCCAAAACTTCGTGACAGGCTACTGTAAAATAAGTTGCGCAGAAACATGCCGTAACAGAGCAGACACAAAACCTGACACCGCGATAAGGACAGAACGGAGGTGAATGAACACGAACAGCCTGTGTGTGTGGAATGAAAACAATGTCGCCTTGGAGGAGCTGCTTCTGCTTCTTCTGGTCTTCATTTGTACTCCCCTACTCTCTACCCCTTTCCTCTGTGTTTTTAGTTACCTCATGACCCTCCCCGCCGCGGCTGCTCCCGGAGTCCAGTCGCGGGTGTCCGGGCTTCAGCAGCACCGCCGCCGGGTCAGCCAGGTCAGTCCCCGCAAGTGTCAACATGGCGTCCCGCTTCTGGTGGATAATTTCCCTTTTGACCTCGGACCGCAGATCCAAGTAGCAGACGAGAGTGACAGCGTGCAGAGACAGCGACAGGAGGAATAATCCCAGGAAGACAACACTGCTGCTCCTACTCCTGCACTTCTTGTTACACGTGCAAGGGGCTGCTCTGGGCATCACTTTGTCCGGGAAATCCTCCCCAGATGAACCATCACATGCCATCATCAGACACAGCGAGAGTCACAGGCGCTTTATCTCGGCATAATCGGCTCGGTTGTCTCCTTCGCGGGCCGCGGCTATTCATTAACGTACAGACTCATAGGTGCAGCAGCAGGTCGGTGCAAACTTCAGCGAGTATCTGTAGTAACAATAGAGCCACGCCCACAACGCCTCTGATTGGTCCGGAGCAATTACAAGCCGGATAATACGGGCCAGAGGTTGGGCGCTGGATGAGCTAGATGCAGTGATGGGGCGACACCTAATGGGCAAAACTAGTAACTGCCACTCCAAAGCATAAGAGGCTGTGAGAATACTGTATCATGACATTGTATGGTTATATGTCAGATTGGAGAGGGGGGTGGGTGGGGTGGAGGACAGCATTTCGTGACCTTCTTTAGTGATTAATGTTGTTTTACTTTGTGTTATGGTGGTGTGAAAGGACGTGGTGGTCACCGGTGTAATGTATGTTGTTTACGCGTGTGTTTTAGACATGCTATTTTTCATGGGTGTGCTTTGTTTGGCACTTTGTTTTGTTATGTGGGTGGCACATGGATGGCGGTGCATGGAGTGGTGGTCCTGTGCGAAGAGCTGATTCAAACCTGTGGTAAATATTGCAAAGTGTTTTTACTGAAAAAGGCTGGCGGTTGAAGGTTTCATCACATCATCAAAGGATGGAAGAGTGTTGCAAATTATATTCTTAAACAGACTACATATTATATCATTATCTTTAATTACATCTGGACCGCGTCAGGCTTAGGAGCATGATATCCAACTTTGAGGAAAATCAATGTCATAGTGAGGCCAGCACCAGTCTGTGTACAACACCATCAAATAGTCCAAACACTTGTCATTGAACCGGACGCGGAGAATACTCTGACATTTATGTTGCCAGAAAGTTAGCTGAAAACAGAACTTTAACTAGACTGAATGTGGCATTGTGGTTTCACCTTTTCCAGTGTTCAAAGGCCGACCTTAGTTTTGTTCTTACCAAAGACAGACACTTTGATCTGTGAGGCAAGGAACCAAGCGGAGGGTCTGCGGATCAGTCCGCCCTTGAATCCGGGATGATGAAACTGAGCAGGACTGAAACTTGGTACTTGATGGATCACCAGCTTAGATTAGTTTTCAGGTAAGTGCCACAAAACATCTATCTTTATTTCTCCAAGACAGAACCTGACATTTGTGTGCACTTGACCTACAGGAAGGTACATCTTTTCAGGATATGGGCTCACGCTGACAGACACTGAGTAATTGTTTGTCTTTATTTCTTCATGTGGAGGAAAATAATGGAGAGAGATGACTTTTGGAGACTGGGAAAGGGTGTTGCGTCAGGGGAGAAATTTTTTCACCATGGGGTCTAACCGTAAAAAGGTGAGATTGATTTTTTTTTTCACATGGATTTTGTTTCGTTTTCAAGAGCATGATGTGATTCACTGCTCCCACCTGCAGAAAAAAAGTGCTTCTAGTCAGCTGCCACTGAAGGGCAGCATTGCCAAGCCATAAATCAATAACACCCCACACCAGTGTCCTGTTGAACTTCACACATTAAACAGCTCATTTAGATTGAGTAATGAATTTCACATAATGAGCTGTTTTTTTAATTCCATATGTGTCTTTATGTAGCTTCTCCGTGGGCTGGTGATTTCAAATTTAGCATCCTCTCTTTTCCTCAAAAGACGCCAATTCTCCTTTGTTGGAGTATAAGATAGTGAAATCGAAGAGAGAAAGACATTCAAAGTAACCCTCGCAGGGCTTGTGACTGAGAGCTCAGTCTAAGCATGTTTGCTACGCTTTTTCATCCGAGCAGCGATGACTTTGAGAAGCAGAGAATTTAGGAATAGGAAACCAGGCACATCAAATTAAAAAAAAAGAAGAAGTTTAAAGCCATTTAATATTCATCATTTTTAAGTTGGTGTGCCCTATATGATGATTTTCTGTGGGTTACTTAGCCTGTTAAACTGTTTTGAATTATTACGTGAAGTGAGAGGTCAAATGTAAAGTTGCCTTTGTGCCCGTAGCACAACAACACAACTTTAGAGCTCAGGATAATTAAAACCAGTTCATGATTTTTTTTTTTATTTGGCATTGAAAAGAGCAGGAATAATTCTTATAACATCCCCTGGGCTTCAATGCAGCATCCGTAAATGGTGTGCGACTCTATCCTCTCTGAGCTTATAACAAGATTTAGAGGCTTTCCCTGCCAGATGATAGAGTTTTGCAGGAGGAATAGGCTGTCATGTATTTTACCATGGAGCGTTGAGTGGTGGTGGGCTGCTACTTCTGAGCCTCATGGCGTCGGCGCACCAATGGAAGATGCTGTTGGTCCTCGCCTAAAGAGGCGGTAAAGCCCGCTTTTAGAGAAACGCATTATAAACTGCAATTACCAGCTCCATCTTTTGCTGAAAATGAATCCATATGTAATATCTTTAAGGATTTTAGGTTTTAAATGTAAGGGATGATAAGCATTTAGGTGTAAAGATATGAAAACCAGCATTATGTTAAAATGAGCAAACTGAGCAATACAAACAAATATGTACAGAATAATTAGAAAATGAACACAACATTTACAAACTCAGCAATAAAATAAACAATGAATAAAACAAACAAGAAAGTAAATTAAAAATACACAAAATAATCAAGGAAAAGGACAAAAAAGAAAGTATTGACTAAATAATCTATTAAATTGGTGTAAATCAACAAATTGAATAAAAATGAACCAAATAATCCACAAAAAGAAAAGAAAATGAACAAGAAATAAAATGTCGAGAAAAATAAAAAAAAACTGGATAAAATAATTCACAAACAAACCAGGGACTGAATCAAAAAAATCCAAAATAAAAAATAAATAGAAATGAGCTGAAAAGGAACAATACAAAGAAGAAAAAGAATGAAAAATGGACAAAAAGATGAAGAATAAGAACAAAGATGAACAGAATAGTAAACAAAAGGAAGAAAATAATTAGGGAAAATGAATTAAAAGGAATGGGGAATTAACAAACATGAAAGAAAAATGAGCCAATTCATCAGTAAATTAACAAAATAACCAACAAAAGACACAACAAAATAATCAGGAAAAATGAACAAAATGATCAGAAAATGAACCAAAAACAACAAGAAAAATGAAGGGTTCAAAATAGTCAAAAGAGTGAACAAAAATGAGTACAAAATGAGCAAAGCAACCAAAAAAATGAGGACGATAAACAACAAAATCAACAAATAAAAGAAATGGACAAAGTAGTC
Source organism: Pseudamia nigra (assembly GCA_029823295.1). Lineage (NCBI taxonomy): Eukaryota > Metazoa > Chordata > Actinopteri > Kurtiformes > Apogonidae > Pseudamia > Pseudamia nigra. Next base: position 10,077 of record JAQQAE010000180.1, on the reverse strand, counting down.
AAATCAAATCAAAAGAAATTGACAAACAAAAATCAATGAAATAATTGAGGATTTTAACAAAAATGAAAAAGTGAGCAAAATAATCCAGAAAATGAACATTAATGAGTAAACGGGATAATGCGAAGAAGAAAATGAACAAAAATTCAAGAAAATGACCAAAAATAAAAGAGCAGTGGACAGAATCACTTTCAAATGAACACATTAAGCAGTGAATCCAAAAAGTAAACAGAAGCATCCACAAAAGATACGGAGAATAAACAAAATCATCATCAATAAACAGAACTATTAGAAAATGATTCAAAAACTGAAAGAATAAATGAAAAAATGAGCTAGAATATTAACAAAAATGAACAAATAAGTCATGGATGTCTCAAAAATTAAATGTTCCTATTTTAGGAAACACAAATAACACACAATAACATTGATATCTTAAGTGCTTAAGTAATTCACGATTAGTACATATTACAGTAAATTCAGTCCAGTATGATAACACGTGACAGTAAATTGCCTTCGACCTCTCCTGCCCCTTACTGTCTGCAGGAGTCATTGTTTCTGCACATTGGATTGCAGAGGTGTAACCCCGGCTAATTGATATGCTGTGGCATTTGATTTCCTACCTATAAATCTCCAGTAAAGTGGACCGTGTCTCCCACTTCCCCGAAGAATGATTAATTCACTCTCATTGTGGGTATCTGTCTTAAGAGTCTTTATCATGATCAAAGAGTGCACTCTCCTCTCGGTTATTTTTGTACTGTGCCTTCACACTTTCCTTCTGCCTCCATCTATTAACTCACTGTTGTGTGGAGCTCGGTAGGTAAACTTAATTGATTATTTTTTATTCCACACAGAAATGGTGTATTTCGGTGGCCCTCTTAGCATGCGAAGGGTAGGTCTGTGTGTTTTCTCGAAGTTTCAAGGGAATCAGTAAACAATGCCATTTACAAAGTGACTTACACTCACTAATTGTGTAACATGGAGGGAGAGAGAAATACCAGAGTGGAAGAAGTCCTCAGACCTTATTTGTTAATAAAGCAGACCAAGGCGGGGCAGGAGTGAATCAAGAATAAACAGACTAGATACACAGCAAGTATGGCAACCAGGATGTTAAAATATAATATATCACAGACTTACTGTATATGTGGGTGCCGAAATCCAGTACCAATGTGGACCTGGTGCTAATACATCTGGTATTGACTGGATCTCATTTTGGCACAACATACAATGCCTATAAAAAGTATGCACCCCCTTGCATGTTTTCACCTTTTATTGCAGCGGAAATTAAATCATTCTCAATATAATTTGCCATATTTTTACAAGAATTTACAAAAAAAAAAAACAACTCTTTAATGCCAGAGGGATAACAGATCTCTACAAAATAATGTCAATTAATTAAATATATATAAAGAAAAATAAGTGGTTCCATAAGTATTCATCTCCTACTGTATATGTCAGTATTATGTAGATGCACTTTTGATCCTAATAACAGCATTCAGTCTGTGTGGGTAGATGTCAGTCAGCCTAGTACATCTGAACATCACGATTTTTACTCTATTCTTTGTTGTAAAGCTACTCAAATTCTGTCACTTTGGCTGATGATCAGGAGCAAACAGTTCTTTTCAAGTCCAATATCAAATTCTCTTGGATTGAGATGCGGGCTCTCACTCCAGAACATTCACACTGTCGTCTCTAAACCAGTGGCTCTCAACTTCTCTGGCTTTGGGACCCACCCTCACCCCTTAATGACGACCCGTGACCCAAAGTCAAGGATGTCCAACTTCTCAAATTTACTGAATGGAAAGTTCATGCAGTTTGATCATGAGATAGTAGAATAGAATATCACAGAATGCCAACACAAAAAAAATAAATAATGATAAACCAAAATGACCAGCAAGTAGTGATGCTAGAGAGGGAAATATATTCCCTTTGAATCTCAATTAGTTGCATTTTAATCAAACCAAAACTCTTCACTTTAATAACATCAGCCTTTTTTAACAGAATCAACAGTGCTTTCATGCACAAACATAAAAGTGTAGGTTACCAGAATGGCAACAAACCCCAACTCCCTTTCCAATTCAATAAAAGTGAGGCATTTTACCAGCTCATGGAAAAATATTAGCTTATTTTGAATGTGATGGCAGTATTAATATTTTATGGTGGGGCCTCTATTTTTGCTTCTTTTGTCTAACTGTTACAACTCTCCTCAGCATGAGTTACAACCCAATCCAGTAGCGGGGCAGGTTGTAACAAAGGAACACCCTGTATTTGACATTGGCACATGATGTTTGTAATATTCTTGCAGGAATTTGAATTGGTGCCATTTGTAGTAAACAAATGTGGATATTTTATATAAAAGTTTGAGAAAGTGACATCAGCTGAAGCACAGCGTGTTAAACCATACCACATCTCCCCTATTTCTGTTCAAAAATTCATCATTTTAATATACTGTAGGACTCTAAGAGGATTCACTGGGTCATCAGCCCCTAGCGGACACTGACAGTAATGCAGTTTTTGACTCATGCGTTTGACACACTGCTGAGCCATGGAGGTTGCCACTTGGCTGCATAATGTTGTCACACAGTGGTGCGGTAGTCAATATTACTCATGACTTTAATGAACAGTAGAAAAACTAGAGCATCCTGTTATCAACTTCCATCTAAATAATTTTCATAAATGAGAAAGGAATAATGAACATTCCTGGGAATAATTTTGTTTCCTCATCAGTCCAGGCTTGAACCATCATTTATGTTTTACACTTTATTAGAACATGTGTGCTGATCAGTTACAGTATGTGAGTGTCTACAGTATGTCAGATGTTTTTTTTTGTGAAAGAGGAAAATAAAATCACCTCTAGCAAGAAAAATATTATTCCGCTTCAATCAAATTTTTCCATTTCCATAAATATTTTCCAATTCAAAACTTCAAAAACGTGCGTTGAATACGTTTATGGAAATGCACCTACTGTGAAATGATTCTAGCTGCCAGTGAGAAACACAATGAGACAGTATGTTCTTTGGCATAACGTGACTTCTAAAAATGTTTCAAACTTTTTTTTCAAACCACAGTAACAAAGTTAACAAATAAATCCGGAAAAAAAAACCCACCAGAAATGTATTCTGACAGCTGTGGTCTTTACTTAGTCCTTATTCCTCTTTGTTTGAAATTACACATCAAATAAAAATGCGCTCAGTTTAAAAAACATGACCAAGACTTTCCAATTGGTCTTGACCAAGACCAATTCCAAGTACTCAAACACTGAAAACAAAATGTTCTAGCAAAAGGCAAAATATGTTTCCTTCAAAACTGTATAAAAGAACACGGCTATACCAGTGTTCAGCAGCAAAATGTATTAAGAATCAGCGGTATACAGCTAAAACTAGAAGTTAATTTCATGAGCAAGTGTAGCTCAAGCACAATCACAGGCCTATGCTGTGGAATCTACTTCAGATTTACAGTCCACTTCATAGACCTGGATCAAACAAGAAACACATGGGAGAACATAGTGATTGACGTAACACTGGCATACTACCACCTTGATATGCTAACCATGCAATATTTACATTTTCAAACACAAGAAATGTTGAATTAATTTAAGTTCTGTTTATTGGCTCTTGACAAACGTAAGCCCAAAAATTACTTTCCATTTCACTCTGCTTTGGCATTCATTTTTCCCAATAGGAAATATTTGGCTCTTGGGCTGCAGTGCTTCAGTGTGCTCACCAGCTTGTGGTTACTTTTTTTCGCTTGTAGTCAGTCTGGCCTGGCAGGCTGCAGCGAGTTTTCAGAATGAGGTGGTACTGGTGAGACACTGCGCTTGGTTATTTTTTATGAAAGGATCTGCCAGTAAAATCTGCTATGGACGCAGCAGCATATAGAGGTGATCAGTAAGAGCGTTTGACTTACTGAAGTTTCACAATTCAACTTGAACTTTAATGCACTTTCATGAAAGTTTCTGTCCCTGAAAGCAATCCATGATTTTAAGTCATTTATTAAACAGTGATGTTTTGCTGTAAAGGCAATAATTTTTAATTTTTTTTGCCTTGCCTCAAGCTCAACACTGTTCCCCTGTGAGTAACCTTGTCTGTTACACCGCTGCACCATCAGCAAAGACACGATTCTGTAATTGTGTTTATTAATGAAGAGCACACGACTTCAGACACATACACTTACATGACATGCAGAGGAAGGCTGAAGGAGGAATAAACATCTCTGAGGAATACGAACAACCCTCCAACTTCACAAAGCCTACTGTTTAAACAGATGTTTAATTAAGTAACCATTACTGAACAATAACGTGTTCACATACAGTATATGCTATTAAGACAGCGTTACTCATAGATTCAAATGGAGGATGCAAATATTAAATTCAAATAAGGATATGTTCAAGCACAAAAATTAAATATTTTTAGTAGTCCCATTTCTTAATATATGTACCGCTTATATGTGTCTATTACAGGTTTATATTTATATATTTATATTTTGCACCTTTATATAAATCTGTCACAGATTTATATAAAGGTGTAAAAAGAAAAACAGTGTTGATTTAATTTTTCTTTGTTTTTCCAAAGAGCGTCTTGGCAGCTCTATCACACTGATGCTGAATTTACTCTGAGGTGTCCTACCCACCAACTCCCCCTAATAAAGGAATAATGGCCAGTTACTCACATCGGTCAGGTTGATTTTAGCTTGAGTATAATTGGCTTTCACTTTCAGTGTCACAAATGAAAACATTTAAAATGGCATGGTTTCCTTTTCACCCATCTTTTTAGTGTGATTTCTCAGGACTGGCAGCACAGAGGAAGTTCATACTTTCATAGCTTTTATTTTTGCACGACAGAGTATCCAAGGCGTGTGGTTTTCCTTCTGTCGACTGGGCTGGAAATTTGGTTTGAAGATGTTTCACTACGTATCCAGGAGGCTTCTTCAGAACTGAAGAAGCTTCCTGGATACAGAGTGACATGTCTTTCAATCAAATTTCCAGTCCAGTCGACAGAAAGCAAACCACACACACCTTGGATACTATGACCTGAATGACTGAGAATCTTCACAGAGTAAATCATCTCTGTCTGTGGCCATCAAAATGTGCAATGCATCTATCTAACAGCCCAACTACATACAATATTTTGCACACTCAGTATTTTTACAGAGGTCTGACCCTTCATGTATCCTACTTGTACTGATGTTTGCCTGGCCCCTATTGTATGCATTGCTTGTTTTAATAGGGGGTACTCTGTTTAAAGAGGGGACATTTCAATTTTCATATTTTAGTTTTTTTCTAATAATACTAGAGCTATTTTTTGTAATATAAATAATTTGGTACTTTTTCTTCCCTGTAACATTTATTCTCTACTGGCATGGAACAATTGTGTGACTGCACAATTTCCTCTGGGATTAATAAAGTGTTACTTCTTCCAGTTATATAAACCTCAAAACCTAATAAAGATGCATTTCCACAGTGTGGGGGGCTTTAAACCTATATATCCAAAAATATCAGCTTCTGTTGAGTTTATATTTAGAAAATGGTGTGAGAAGGTGACTGAAAATAATTAAAAAGATTAAAGTCAGGATACATCATAGTATCATTCCACTTCGGTTGTTCATAGATTTCTGGCCTCTCCATTACCGAATGGAAGGAATGTTTATGTTTTGGGATTTTAGGCATCAAATTGCATGGTAACCCACAGCTACAGTGAAGGACAGACTATATTCTTGTAGACACTTGTATATCTTGGATGTGCTATGAAGCTGAGTCCAATAAAGAAGTGAAATATGAGTGAGATACATGTTTATATGAGCCTTTATATGTGCCAAGATGATAGTTTATGGCCTCTCTGTTCCCTGGATGTTTTCCACACCGCTTGTTTCTGAGGCTCATGTGAGGCTGCCACCTCCAAGAGTGCAACCTCTGCCAGCATCAATAAACAGTCACTACCCATATCAAAACCTCTAAGCCAGACCAACAGCATGATCAAGAGGTGCACCTGAGGTGAACCCAGAGGTAATCTACCCTTCAGCCTCACTCATGCTACTCTTTGTTTATTTCTCTCTGTCTTGTGTGTTTTGCCTATTGCATTTCCCTTTGGTTTGGAATGGGAAGAGTGTTTTTCAGCAGCTGCGTCACAGTTTTGATCCGACCTCAGTGGATACGTAATGATATCATGATAATCTAATGATCTCATATGACAGGTTTTTCCATTTCTTATTAAAGACATAAGGATTGTTGTCATTTCTATCAACCCTACACCTTATAGCACATTTTTTTCTGTCTCTCTGAATAATACATTGAACTGAATCCTGCATTCCACCATTGCAGAAAGGAAAATATCCATTTGCTCAGGTCAGAGTTCATGCTTTCCTCCTCATGAGAAGAATTCACCTGGAGTTGGCAATATAAACGGCTTTGTCCCTCTCGGCGGGAAGTGGTTGTAGTTAAACAATACAATGCTCCTTCCTCCAAACCGCTGAATGGACAGGCTCAAAAACGTGAATGGGAGGTGTGAAAAGGGCAACCAGTAAAAGTAATTGCTGCTGTGTTCACCAGAGAGAAAGAAAACAACTTACAAAGAAGTTGTTTGCAGCTGAGAGCAACATATCACGCTGTCCCAAATGAATCTGAATAAGTTCAACCACCTGAAGTGGACTAATTAATTAGAAAGCATTATTATAATTTTCTACATTCACACACTGGTGGCTTTTAAACAGCACTAAGTACATTTTTAACTGTAACCTTACCCCAGTCTGAGTCATTGTCATCCTCTAAATCAGTTTGAAATATCAGAAAATATCTGAGAGTGTGGTGATTATTGTTGAAATGTCTAGATGCAATGTGAGGACTAGTTCAGGGCCACCAGGAGAACAGAGAATCACAGACACAATGCACAGCAATAAGGATGGTATGGTGTTAATGCCTAAGAGAAACCTGACTGAAATTTAGAATATGTTTGTTTCCTTTCTCATTGTTATACAGCCCTTTGTCATGCAGTAATGAAACCCTTCAAACTGCTAAATCCAAACCATGATTTGAATAGTGATTCTGCAGCCTGTGTTGTTGTGTTCAAAAATATTATTTTGGATTGAAAGCAATTGAGTTAGCAGGTTCAAGAGGTAAAATCACTGTCCCAGTATGAATACTGCAGTGCCAAATAGAGTGACATGATGTTGTCAATTCACTGATCAAAAAATTAATGGATACCATTAATGGGGCAACCTCCCCCCCCCCGAAAAAAAATTAATGGGGGTGAGGGGGTCATATGGGAAAATTTCCTGACGCAAATTGCCTGACGGTTGTCACTGAAGTCAGAAGACCTAAAAGACTTTAAAGGTTGGCGTACACATTAGAAACGTATGAATATGAAGGTATAGTACACTGTGTGACTGATTTGGCTTTCAGCTACAAACACATGCAAATTCAACATACACTCTGTATGCAACTGTGCACTGCACAAGTGAGGTTGGACACCTCGCTGGGCAGAAATACTGTGTTCTTCCTACCACTGTGGGTTCCACTTTCTACTTTCATGTTTTTTTTCCCTCATCCCTTTGGAGCAACACCTGGCGTGTTTTACTCTCTCTCTCTGTCACACACACACATACACACACACACACACACACGCCCCCCCCCACACACACACACGCACGCACACACATGGGCTTCTAATATTGCTACATTAATCTGCCTATGTCTGTCTGTCTGGGCAGAAATGTTTTAAAATTTATCCAAATCTAACGTTGTCTCCAGTATGTAATATTTTTTATTATTTATTGCCTTCTTTCTTGATTTAATTTGCTGTTTGCTGCTGCTGCACCGTTGCTGCACAGGCGCAGTGAAAAGAAAAGATGCAGTGATTGAATAAAAATCCAACATGTCTGAAACCCATCTGAAACATAATTTGAGGTTCTGACCATTTGAGCCAGTTGTATAACTGCAGGGGGTGATGAGGCAGGATCTCTGACCACAATCACTTGTGAATGCCAGGGGCATGCATGGCTGCCAATTGCGTCTGAATTGGCTCTGAAATTGCACAGTGTACGCTAGCCTTAATACATGCAAGTTTTATTTATTTACAAGCACATTTCTTCTGTATATGTTGTCAACAGTATGTATTTCATCACAACTGTACAATGGGATTCCATTCACAGCTCAAAAAACACATTGTAGTATTTTATTGTAGTGTCATTTAAATCATTGTTTATTTTCCAGGGTGTGAAGAGATTGTCATGTAACTGAAAAAAATCAACTCTTTCCTCAGTCTTCGATGCCTACATCCATACTAACAACTGATTTCTATGCATAGGGTGATTTCCACATAAATCCAAAGGTTGATGTGTGTGGTGTCGTCAACAGACAGCCACATTTCAACAAAAAGGAATCAAGCTTGCATGAAGATTACATATTGCACCTTTAATGGCCTTAAAAGGCAATGATTACAATATGACCTTCACCTGTTACGTTCATACCAATGAATACCAGATGGACAACAGTAGGGGGAAAACACCCCCAGAACTGCATCACATGAAAGAAATATTTCTCTTTGTTTTTGCGGGGATTTTATCGTTTTGAACGTCACTGCCAGCAGTTATGATAACAACTTCATCTCTAAAATATGTGAAGGCTATGACTCTAACCTGTGCAACAGACTGTGTATTGCAACTACATGAATGATTTGACAGGCATATAAACAACCACACCCATGTGCAGACAGTTAAAGTACCATTACCAGTTATAAATTACATTTTGTTTGCATTCCAGCCATTTCCACCTAGCACAGATAAATGGACCAAACTGTAGATCTGTTACACAGTCGGGTGCACAGGATGTACTCTGCTGGAATAAAAGTGACTGTTCCATTCGTGCAGTGGCAGTATTTGCATTCTCCTTCTTTCCATTTTGAAAGTCCTCCTCAATGCGTGAAAGAACAACAGCCTTTGAGGTGCAACTACAAGCTGAAAATGCCAAGTTTTGACAATTACATGTTTTTCCTTTGTAGGGTTTTAGTCATTTTAATACCACAGCACATTTCTTTTGGTGTACTTGTTCCACCAAAATAACTTCTCTCACACTTTACATCCTGAACTCAGTGCCATCCAACATAAATATGATTTGTTCAGAGAACTATCCAAACAGCCAGAGAAATTTCCTTTATCCCAAATCAATAGTGGAGACAGGCCAGTGGGAAAAGGCCTGGTTCTATACAATGAGGTCATTTCAAAAATTACTTAAATACTACCTTGATCCCATAAAGTTACATGGTCTCAGACGTTTAATGAGTGAGCTGGGGGTCTTGTTTTTCTGTTACTAAGATATTTCTGCAAATATTCTGGAACGTGTCTTCATGGTGTGTGTAGACTGACAGGTCTGCATGAAAGCTCCACTCACCTGCAGACCCGGACTGAGAAGGACCTTTGTTACCTCTGTTTAGTGAATAAAACACATATTTGCATTTAAAAGTCAGCTGAATTTGTTTCATTAATATCACAATAAAATTGAATTATTAGGCAGTGCTTGATGAGGTTACAATAGAATAAAATAGGATAGAATCGAAAGCCACTTTATTGTCATTCGGAAACATACAGTAGTTACTGCACATTTGGAACAAATTTTGTCCATACGCGGTCATTTCCGGCTCCAACATGTCACAACCATAGATGTAAAAGAGAGAACGTCAGTAGGTGGCAGCTTGCAGCACATACATGTACTGTACATGTCACATACAGCGGATTTTTCCTGATGTACTGCATCTACACCTGCATAGTCTACACTAAGTTTGACATTTGATAAAATTAAATACTCTAGTATTGTGTTGTGTTACGTTGACTGACATGTTTGCCACTTCATCAGTCTTCATGTCAGTTCAGTCCAAAATATTGACAGTTTCAAAATGCTCCTATTAATTCCTATTAGAATCTGAAAGTTATTTACCTTGTTTCTGTTTTACTCAGAAAATGGCAGCCACTTTGACCACATCTCCCTCTATGCTTTTTAGCAGTGATTTCCTGTTTCTCCCATATTTACACCCACAGTGTGGAATTTTCCATATTTAGCTATAGTACATTGTGAACATAGGTCATAATTTAGCATTT
>JAQQAE010000179.1:0-39710 GCA_029823295.1 Pseudamia nigra | reverse complement strand
GAGCAGCATCTTTGACAGGAAGCTAGTGGATTTCCTGCTGGATAGGTGTTACAGTATATGGCTAAGAGAGAGGGTTCCAGTAAGGATTATGTATCTTATTCCATTTTTGTTGTTTTTGTTCATTTTTCATCTAACTGCAGAAAAAAGTGAACAAGCTCTCTCTTGGTTCAGGGGTCATAGCCTTTGCAATCTAAAGAGACATCTTTGAACAGAAGGAGAGTAAAATAACTCTCCAGAGCCACAAAAAATATTCAAACCCTCTACATATCACATGACATATGATACACACTGCAGCTGGCAACATGTTGACACCAATTTGTCCGTTCCTTGATTCTTTTGTTGTTCATTTTGTTTATTTTTTGTTCATTTCCTTGCTTATTTTATTTATTTTGTCGAACGTTTGTTAATTTTATCCATTTTTATTCAAATGATTTATTACTTTGTGATTTTTTAAGAAAATATTCTGATTATATTGCTCAGGTTTCTCTTAATCTTTTCTTTTTTCATGATAAGGTTCAGAATTTTACTTATTTTTGTGTATTTTCTTAGTTTTTTGTTCATTTTGATCATTTAATGTATTGTATTAATCTTTCTGTCTATTTTCTTGATTATTTGTTCATTTTGATTATTTGCATCAGTTTTGTCAGAATGTTTGTTCATTATGTAGTTTCTATTTTTTTCTACTTGTTGATTCAGTGCTTGTTTTTGATTTATTGAAGTGCTAATTTCATGAGCCATTGGCGAGCAGTCAAAGAGTCCCATGTGGTCTTGGAGCCGCAGGTTGCAGAGCCCTTCCACTCATTGTTGAATTTTGTAACAATGACTGGAAGATTTTTAAAAAGTTTTTTTAAAAAATTGTTTTACATTCCAGGTGTAAATGCCTTTCACAGTCCACAGCAAAACAGTTAACAATTAATGTCATGCCAGATATTTTCTTATTTCCGACTGTTATTTGATTGGGAACTGGTTGATTAGTGTAACATGTAATATTCAAAAGACATCTTACCTTTGCCAGGTCCACCAAGGTGTTGGCCTGATCATTGAGTTTTCTTTGCTCCATCTTCACACTGCGCAGTCTGGATGGAGGCACAGCGGGGTCAGGAAGCAAGAAAAGGAAGGAAGCAGGTAGGAGAAGAGAAAGGAGAAGGAGGGAATAGGGGCAAAGAGGGAGGGTTGTAGTTGTTTGGGGTTATGAAGAGGCAGAAAGGGCCAGTAGGGAAGAAAAAAGGAGGAGAAACACATTTTTAATCAGAAGTGCTCTCTCACTGTAGACACTGAAATGACTGAGGACAGCCTGCATGCATCATAAATATATGTACTTTACATATCTATATGTATACATATAGGTATATATGTATAGATATACGTATATATAAAAAACAAGCATTAGTGGTCTTGGCCAATGCAATACCAACCAATACATGCAAAATTATAGAGGCATACTGCAGTCGTTTTGGAAAAAGTAAAGAATCTGTCATGTTTTATCATATCATTTTTCTCATTATAACAATATCTGTTTCTCATAAAGCATTGCTGGTAACAAGTTTTGCCTTAAAAATGAGTCCCTGCAATTGGAAACAGTCTCAATAACAAGAGAGGATCTTGTTACAGCACATGAAAAAAAAATCTGCTTTTCAATATGGAGAAAAAGAATCTAAAACACTGTTATTCCTATTATGACAAAACATGAGGCTTTTTCCAGCAAGAGTGCAATATGCTTCCATATGAGAAAACCCTCAAAACCTTTTTGTGAAATCAAAAACATTCCCTTCACTTTTTCACCCAAAAAGAAGACATTGAATAAATGAAAAAGATGACATGCCCGTCGTCAGTGCTACACACAGCTCAGAGGTAGGAGTTTGTATATACAGTCTATACACAGTGGTCATTCAGTAAGCGTGCAGTGACTGTGAGTGAACTGTGCACAATGAAAAGTCCTCCGGTGCTGGGTTGTGTGTGTGAATGTGTGTGTTTGTGGATGGCACAGATAAAAGATGAATCTTGTCAGAAATAAACTCTCTAATGACACTGCTGAACATACGGCAACATAAACATTTCAAATAACTTGTACGATGATACACTGGACATGTTTTGTGATGCCTTCAACATTGTGCCTCCTTATCTCTAATCAAATACATTATGGCTCTGTAAGAAACTGTTAGCACTGATGTGAATAATGTGTCATTGTTAGCGGTGGCATCACACAGCCATCATCTGGATGTGTGAGAGGAAGAATTTCCCTGTTCGGCAAATTGTGAGACAGGATGACATTCAAGGGCATTTATTCATGTGCAAATCAGTATATCAGAGCAGAGTGAGACTGCTCGCTTACGGCTCTGTCTCTGTGGGACACCATTTCAGCGCCTATGTGTATGTTTGCTTGGCTTTGTTATCCCCTATGGCTGTCGAAGAATAGGGGCTAAAAGAGCTACTTATTAGTGTAATGCCTTATGAGGACAATTTTGTTCAACAAAACCCCGTCTTAGATGTTGTGCTGTATCTTGTTGTGCCATGTCATCAATGTCATATGCAACCACTGTCGTTTAATCTCATATAAGACAAGATGGCCATTTAAAAAAAGGAAAAACCAACCAAAACTCAACATTACCACAAAAGCAAACATTTCAACTTCATTATACATTACAGTGTGTTCATGTCATCACAAAAACCATCAGGAGTGTAGGATGAGTTCTGCTGATGCAGGTTAATATAGCCTCCAGAGCAGCTATATTAATCATGGGCAACATTGTACAGTACATCATAGATGATTATGAACCGCTGGCCAGGCCAACAAAGCTCCAAAGCTCATTTGGTGCAAGATGCTTTTTTTTCTTTCACACGTTCTCTCCAGACAACCCTCCACTACTGAAACCGGTGGCAAAATGTTGATGCTTATTTTTGTTTCATTCCATTCAAAGGGGGGATGGGAGGGAGAAGGAGAGAGTCAATGGAACACTGAAGTAAAGAAAAGGCAAAAACAATTAAGCATCCAAAATTTTTTGGTTACAAATGCTGTTTCAGTTCATGCATCTCAAATGTAGACATGGAGAGAGGAGGAGGAAGAGGAGGAGGATGTTGAGGAAACAGTAGGAGGAGGATACATAGAAGACTCAACTTACTTCTGAGCTCTGCAGTGATAGAGCAAAACAAAGACAAAACACAGTACAGAGTTTTAACCCCACAACATTCACGAAACGAGTGAAACCATTACACTTCTCACTATAAGCACAGGGTAAAAGGGGGTTGGAGGGAGAGGGGGAAGGGGAAGGGGAGAGGAAGGACCATTACACTTTCCTGCAGTGTGTGTGGTCTGTTTTCATGTGTGTTGCAGACCTTACGTGTACGCGATCATTAACAATCATAGGAAATGATACTCAAGGAGAGGACATTGTAACAAACACTCACAGGTGCCGTATTAGATTACAGCGTTCAGGTAACAACACTACTTACACATCTGGTTTTACATAGTTTTGGTTTTTGGTTGTGCCAGTGTCTCTGCTGATTTCAACCTGTTCAATTCAGAGGTGGGTTGTACTCATGTACTCTTATTCAGTTACATTTGGAATGAACAAATTGTACTTTTCCTCGGTTAAATTTGGCTCCACCTCAGTGAGTAGGAGTAGAAAAGATTGGAATGTAAAAAAATAAATAAATAAAAGGAATGAGAAAAAAGAAGTAAATTAAATCAAACAGGTAAATCATCATGATAATAAATAATTAATAAACTGAGAACCATGAGCAAAACTGTACAAAAATTCTCAAAATGAACAGAATAAGCAACAAAATGAACAAAAATAGCTAAATGAACAATATAAGCAAAAATGAAGAAAATTAACAAAAACTCACAATTTAGTAAAGAAAATAATACACATTACAAGCAAAAAAATGAGCAAAATCAACAATTGAGCAACAAAATGATGAATCAAGGAAATTAACAAAAATTAACAAAATGTTTGTTTGAATGCAATACATTAAGCTGTAATAAATTCCATGTTATGAAGTTACTTACTAAACTCTTCTTTTACCTTTACTCAAGTACTTATGTTTTTGAGTACTTCCACTTCTACTTGAGTTGTTATAATTGTAAAGTAACAATGCTTTTACTTGAGTACAGATTATTTTTACTCTGCCCAACACTGGTTACATTTTAGGCCTTTGTGGGACCACTATAAATACAATTCCTAAAAAAGACTAATTTAACTGGACTTTGTGAAGTTCCTGTGCAACTCTAATGGCTTTACACTGTATCTGTCTGAAAACATCTTAATTTCAGTGTGTTCTTGCTAAATTAACATTTGTTATTTTCAGGGTTCAACCAAGCATTAATTCCATTTGGCCATGACCTGTCAAAATCACATTTAAGTAATTCTCTTCACACAGGGATGTTTTAAGACAGGTGTCCTGCATGTTTTCTCTGTCTCTGCTCCACCTGACCTGGATCAGGTGTGTTCAGTCGATCACACGCTGGAACATGCAGTGAGTAGGGTAGAGACAGCTGGAAAACATGCAGGGCACTGACCCTCAAGGACTGGAGTTGCCCACCCTCCTGTTAAATCATAACATGGGTTTATGTAATCATCACTTGTATTTATTTTTCTGGTTTTACTGTTATTTATAATTCATATAGTATTTTTAAGAGGAAAATTGGTAGTAAAAATACTGTATTTGTTTAGGTCATAAATCTCTAAGTCTCTTTTCCAATGTAAAGTGACTTAATACATTGTCCAGATCACATACAAACAAATGCTGTTGCTCAAAACTTACAATTTTCAAACATACACAGAGTAAAAATCAATGCATTTCTATAGAGTGAGCTTTTATCCTATGGCTCCTATAGGTATAAATGTCTTGATATGATTACATTTAACATTGAGGGTATAAAACAGCCCAATTTTAAGAAAAGCCACAAAATGGCGGGGCTTCAGTATTTTATAAAAAAAAAAAGGAGTAATAAACATTTAAAATAAACAGCCAAGGCTAAATTTGACCCATTGGCTGTTCATTTGTAAACAAACATACTGAGTGTTTCACCATGTTAGTTGAAGCTGATCACTTTTGTCATTACATGTACATCACCATCACCTTCACCATCATCAAATTTCTTTTATCATTTTTATAAATAATATGTCATATACCTCAAAAATCAGTGGAGGACTTACTGGTGGATGGCTTGGAGAAACTTGCGCTGGTGTTTTCGCACCTTGGCGTGATCTATCTTCTTGACCAACTTGGTGTGTTTGTAGATGAGCCATGTTTCCCTGAGTACATTGGCAGCTGTGTTCTTTACCTGCGGAGGGAGGTTAAAAGGGATGTGATGTACACAGTGACATCATGGATCTGCAGCAGTGGGATGTATTACAATTACCATCTGCTATGAACTGACACTAGCCTGTAAAACAGAAATGAAGATGTGTGATAGAGGTGCACGTCCTTGGCCATAGTATGGACACTATATTAAAAAGATAACGGTGTAAACGGATGGCAAAGTAGGCAAGATGGGTTGAAAAAGAAAATTGGTCATTGTAACAGTGATGTCACAGGTTTCCGCGATTTTCTGTTAATACTTTACCTGAGGGGTTCAGTTCATATGCTTTATTGATACTGAACTAATGCACAACTCATACTGATTTCATACATCAACACTTTGTAACATTCTTCATATTCTAAAAGTTTAAAGATCCATAAAGCCTCTTTGAATTTAAACTGGTCATCAGACCATGACCCAATAGTCCCAGGTCACTGTAGTGTGAGCTAAAGTTTACTTTACGTGGCGACGTTGTTTAGGACACAAGTCAGAGAGGTGAAGGTGTAACATAGTAATAAACTCTTCATGTGTCACACTGACACCTTTCATTTTATTGGTAGACCTGTGGTGAATATGAAGGAAGATACTGTACACAGAGACAAACCAAATGCATCCATCTGAGACAAATATTTTGTTTCATGTATGAAGTAATTATGAACTGATATCCCTTAACAGTAGATCGATAGATAGATACTTTATTGATCCCAGAGGGAAATTCACAGATGTGAAGTATCACAGAATACCACAGTGAATTCATCATTACTTCATGGTAAGTGTCATGAGTGTATAACACATCATGTATAAAATCATCATCAGTCAAGTTACTTAAGAATATGAATTGTGTCCCTCATGTAAAGTCTAAAGCAGAGTTTTACTTTTTTACTAAAATAACAATTTGAATAAATTTGAAAAACTAAAAATCTGTTCACAACACATACTCACATGTCACCTGCAGTGAGGAGTCAGAAACAGTGTAGACTGTAACGTTACGACAGCAATAAACAGTGACTCACTCGTTTGCAGAGTTGTGTGTCCATCATGAAGTTGTGGACATGTTTCTCAGCCTTGGTCAGCTCCAGTTTCCTGGCCACCACTGCAACAACCAAAGCAGTGCAACCAGCTCCCTGGTAGACAAAAGCAAAGCATTAACAAACATGTTTATTAAACAGTTCATATAGTAAAGAAATTAAAACAATCACAAAGGAGGTAACATGCAATGCAAGGAACACCTAGTAGGTTTGGCATGGTTAGACTGAAAGGTCTGGTCATTTCTGGACTCCGAGCGGCAACACAGTTTAATTTATTGTCTTTCTTTCTCTCTTCTTTTAGGTGACAATCTATTCTTTATTTTGAGTTTTTATGTAAAGCACTTTGCAACCATGTTTTGTGCTATAAAAATAAAATGTTACTTACTTACTTATGCATAAACTAATTGAACATTCAAGCTTTTTTTGAGAAAATTGCTTTGAATTTTGCTAATCTGTACAACAGCTGACAAAGTGCATTTACCAGCATGTATAAACTCATTAATAAATGATGGCTTTAAATATTAATAAGGGTAACATATCTTGTTAGTGAGTCCTTTGTGTGAGCTAAATTGTCTACACTAACATTTAACAATGAGGTTTGATCAGGAAGAGACAACAAGAGACATTTGAATATCTGAGGAAAAAAGAGGGAAACCTACCATAATCCCTGTAAGCAGACACACGCCTTTCCCACAGTACGTGTGTGGTACCATGTCCCCGTAACCAATGGAGAGGAAGGTAATCGAGATGAGCCACATGGCTCCCAGGAAGTTACTGGTCACTTCCTGTTTGTCATGATACCTGAAGCAACGGAGAGAAGCAGAAGTGGGGGAAACATAGTCAGTAAAACTGGACGCAGTGTCTCTGAACATGAGCATGCTGAGGAATGGCGTGGTGCTGTAGAAACCAAAGTGGGTGGTGGGTGGAGGAGGTGGATTGTGGACAAAAAATAAATTACAGTGCAAGGCGTTACAGTTGTTTTGTAAAGCCAGTTTGGCAAGGACACTAAATGCATTAAATAAAGTTCATTCTGGGTAAGAAAGAATGAAGGTAAAAATAAACTGAATGGATTTTCAAGAGACTCTATTACACTGCTCATCTCTCTTGTTCTCTTTCCTCTGAATCATTTTTATCTAATATAAACTGACATGTTGGCAAAAAAGCAAATTTCAAACCAAGAGAGCACAAGTTATGATGAATGATATGATGGAGAATTCAAAAATGAATTTAAGGCCAAAATCACTTACTCTTGTGGCGTATTATCACAGGAATTACAATTTGCATCATGTTGCAAATCCATACTTTAAATGGATTATTTAAGCACTGCAGGTCAAGCCTGATTTAAATATGATGAACCAACAAATGTTTTGTCAACAAAAAATGCATGTACAGCTATATTAAACCAAACTATAAATTGGTCACAGTTTGCAACAAATATTCCTCCATGTAGTTTATGCTGGCCCAGAAAAGGTTTGGCAATGCAAATCATCACTTCAAACATGTTGTTTGCTGAAAATAGCTGACAGCCATGCTTGAATTGTCACTCCGAAGGCCCTGCAGTTCATATGCAAAGATATTTCTGTAAAATAGCACAGTGTACAAAGCTGGATTGATGATGACATTCCCATACCTTTTGCTGTAAGACAAAGTCCATCACAGAGGCAAATCTGCCTTATCCACCCACCCTCATTCAAGTCGCCTGATTATTCCCAATGGGCTGTCTAGGAGGAGATCAGATATGATTTAACTTTGGAGCTAAAATCAAATAATTAACCACTTTGAGAGAACATCTCACCAACATCCTAGTGACAAGAAAATGTAGATGAAGTCTAATTTCTTGGGATACTGAGGCCTTTATGAAGGGGATTCTATCTGAGGCCACTCATGATTTGCTAATGGCTTCAGACCATACAGCAGTGGCCCAGCATGTGGACTCAAAATGGGCAGAACAATTCCCCCTAATTAGTGTGCTTGTACAGACTGGAACACTTGGGGCCAGTTAGGAAGTTTGAAGCTTTTATGCACCAGTTAGGGAGTTGTTTTATTCGAAATCCCCACTCCTGCTTCTCCTCCAAGACAGTTCATTGTTATCGAATATCATAAATGAACTAATCATGCCTTCTGCAGTTATTAAAACTCCCACTCTCAAGTATCTAGTCATGCTCAAAGTCAGGGGGAAAATAACTAAGAGCACCTTTTTCCCTATAAGTGACATAAAAGTGTGTGATCTGTGGGATCCAAGCCTCTTAAATGACATGCAGAGAAGCAGTCTGTACAATACCATGCAGGAATAAAAAAGATGTTTGCATCCTGCATGCTTTAAAGCCAGTATATTGAGAGCAGGGGAGCGATGGGAAAAAACCTGCGGTCGGTTGAGAGACGAAAAGCATCTCTGACAAATACTGCAGTATGACTAGGAAGGGGATTGTACGTCTTCTCAGACAGGATTTCATTTGTAAACAGATAGGGTAGGATTAGATGAGTAACAAAGGAAGAAGCTCATTGAATTTGACACCCCTGTCTCTTTTACCTGTGTCCCAACACTTCAGCAGCTGCCCTTTGATAACTGCCATAGGGGCTAAACTTGATCAGCTGGATAAATATTGTAATTACAAGTGACTAGTTGGGGAATTTCATTCATCTTGTCATCAAGGCATGCAGAGAGTGAGTCCTGTCTTCAAGGTAGGCAGAAATGTGCAGTAGGTTGCCTTTTAGCACAGTGAACAGTATATTACAGCACAAGAATTGGCTTTTTCAAGTGGCTGTAAACATGGCCCATATATATGCTTGACAG
The DNA here is from genome assembly GCA_029823295.1 of Pseudamia nigra. Classification (NCBI taxonomy): domain Eukaryota; kingdom Metazoa; phylum Chordata; class Actinopteri; order Kurtiformes; family Apogonidae; genus Pseudamia; species Pseudamia nigra. The sequence goes on along the minus strand of JAQQAE010000179.1, from coordinate 30,583 downwards.
AAATGCACAACGCATCATCTCCTTTAGCAATAAAACATTGCTAGAAAATATTTTCCTATTCTATTAACTGCTTTTCTATTGGCAAATATGGCAGTATACCTTCAACACAGATAGTTCAATAAATCCTTAGTCTGAAAAAGAGCAAATGACAGCAATATGGGAATAGAGACAGAGGCTTAATGGGGAGCTGATCAATAGCATTTTAAGGCTCTCAATATACTGTGTCAGTTTTGGAATAGCATGAAGAAGAGCTGGCACCACTTTCAATCTATTCCAGGACAAGAGGTAAAGTGTCTACAGCAGACAGTTTTATCCCCTTCTTTAAAATTCTCCCTGACAGACAGAACATTATCCTGGGAACACTTACTTAAATACTTCAGTAATGACATTATTTATCCCCTACTGTAAAAAATAATACAGTCATTTACATCCAAATGAGGTCTGAGACTTTGCTTCTGTAATGGGTGAGGGTTAGAGGTGGGAGTACAGCATGATTCACACAACATAAAACCGTTGAAGTAGCCTCTCTACGCCTCATTTTGTTTACTAGGTAAGTTTGCTCCCTCATTGATCCTCTGAAATTATCACTAGTGCCTCGACTAGACAGGTTTATTTTTTCATTTCTTCTGCTGTTAAGTGCACATGGGCTCACTCTCTCATACATTTCTGTTGAATTATAGGTAGAATATAGTTGACAACACCCAACAAAATAGTAAATAAAATGAAACATGAAATAATCACACACGTACATCCACCAACAGTCGCACATCTCTTGCAGAAACCAACAGGATAATGCGAAATATTAGAATATATTGTATGAAATTTGTAGAACACCACTATCCAGTTTTTGTCATTAACTTTAAAGTAGAGCTGTGCAATAGGACCATGTGTCTATCATTTCATTTAGTTTTCTTTAGTGTATAGTGTATATAAATGAGATTCCGTACAGCCAAGTTTTTTGTTATTTGGGTGACTCATCAACACAAATAACCATGAAAGCGCAGAACAGGGTAATTTGGAACAGGACAAGGACCAGTCGGAACAAAAATGAGGAAGCGGTACCTTGAAGATGAGATACTTCTGTTGCTCGGACATGCTTTCAATGTAAAACCAGTGCCTGATGTGAACGGGAGAGCAAACGCTATGGAGGCCTATTTGTCTTCTGATGCTTTCTGTGAAAATATTACCTTAAAGATGGAGTCTACAATGTTGGGAATCTAATTAGTACTCCATGTGGCCTACAACCTCAAAGATGCAAGAGCTCATGCACTCACTCACTGAGTTGAAAACAGTCGCATCAGTAACTACTACAGAACGAGCACACGGAGCTTAACCAACCACAGGATGACCGAGGAGAGACAGCCTGCATTTCAGATTCCTTCAACATCTGTTACAGGTAAGAAAAGAACAGACATAGTAGCAAGTAACACTGACAACTGTGAGACTGTAAGCTGTGTTGACTGGCAGGTCGCCTGTTCAATGATTATTATCAATCTGCAAACGATAGGCTACTAGCTAGTTTCCCAAGATTGCAGACAGCACCTTTCAGTGCAAGAACAGAGACCACGCATGAGGCATCTAATCTCAGCCCCACACCTCCTCCTCCTCCTCTTGTTTCTTCTTTATCGGGCAGAAATTGCATCCAGACATTCCCAAGTCAAATCCTCACTTTGAGGCTCACTTTTCAGCACCTCAAGTACATCTTCCACCTACAACATAAAACATTCATCCAAGCCATGAACCATCCATTTATCCGTCATCCCCAACCTGCCATTTAATGAGCTATTCCATGTTTTGTTAATGAAACATATGCCATATTTTTTAATAATATGCACAACTAGAAAGCACTCGGAGAGCACAGACCTCCCCCAAAGCAGCTCATTCCCCCATATGACATTATATTATAGAACCCGCAGCACATTACTTCGTGGGCGTTACTGCCCAGCGCTTTGCCCAGTATCGTTTGTTGCGATGGCTCTGGGCAGGCCACTCCTCTTTTGGCAGACAGTGACTCCTGACAGGTCCACATCTTTAAATACTACAATTTTTAGCTACAAAGTAGTGGTTTAAATTTTTTTCAGGCAAGAATATGGTGGATTAAAATTAAAATCAGAGTCTGCGTAAGTCAAGTGAGTGGGGGTGTGTGTGGGGGTTAGTTTGGGGTACAGCACAGAGAACACCCTTGAATATAATGACATCCCAACGCATGATGTACTGTACTTCTAAGTTCACGTAGTCACAGAGTAATCACATGAATGCGTTGGACCTGCATCCGTGCCTGCATCATGGAGACAAGTAAAAATGTCCTTTTCACACAGTAATGTTTCAAACTGTAATGGATGTTCTGGACATTCACTTCCTCTAAAATATCATGGAAATCCTTCAGTGTTACATCATAAACCGAGTTGTCAGTCAGTTTCCCCTCCATCATGGTGCAGAGAAGTTTAGTGTATTCTTCCTATGTCCCAGCCCTTCTGGATTTTGACTGGATGGCAAGTGAGCAGTGATTGTCAAACACAGCTCTGTAATAAAGTTTGAATGTTGAAACAAATTCAGCCCAGCACAAAGATATGCTATGTGCTGAGATGCTGTTTCAGATCATCACCAAAATTGAATCATCTATTTCTTGTCCCATGACACACATTTCCTGACAATTTAATCAAAATCCGTTCATTACTTTTTAAATAATCTTGCTACATAACTAAATAACTAAGTAACAGACACCAGCAAAAACATAACCCCTACCACTCCTTGGCAGAGGTTAAGATTCCAAAATAAACACATTTTCTTAATAAGAGGCCTTTCAAGGTATTTGTTGACTAATTTGTCAGTTAATTTTTTGATTAATCAGTATGTTTCCTTATGATCATTATTATTTTGGTCATTTTTACATTGTGTGTTTTACACAATCCCTACATAGTTGCTTCTATTTGACCTGAAATTTATAAAAGTGCTGTGACAAAGAAATGTGTGTGTTGAACAGAGAACTGTCTCGTTTTTGAAACTTTGGCTAGCTCCGTGTTTCACTGTACAATAAAGGCGATAACTTATCTGTTGCTAGGAAGCAAGGGCTCTATGATTTGTGTTGACTTTTTCTCAGTTTGGGGCACTGCTGTATGTACTGTAGATCCTGGGCAATGAATAAAAAAGGGCTTTGTAATCTCTTTTGAGTATGGTGATTCTTTTTCTTACCCACATTTTTTTTTACAGAATATTGTAAGGTGATCAAAAGTGCTTCTCCAAACGGTCAAGATGACAAACCCTAATGTCCTGTTTGATCCACATGCTCAATTTATTTTCAACTACAGACTTGGTTCATTTTGTTTGCTTTATCTCGACTCTTTTCTTTTGTCTCTCCTCTGCCCACTAACCTCAAACAGTCGAGGCAGACGGCCTTGAATTGTGAAGCACGTATAGATAATCTTGGATTATGATAGGCGCTATACAAATACAATTGAATTGAACAGAATTGAGCAGTGTATTTATCTGTTTGTTTCTTTGGTCTTAACCATAGACTGTATATACTGTATTGTTGGACAAAGTGACTGTGTCGTCACCCATTAGTTTGTGAAGGGTCGTTTTGAGGCCAATCGGGCTGTCACTTCATGGACGGTATCTTGGAGCCAAAAACAGGATGTGGCCATATTTAGATGAACGGCAGCGGGGCTTATGAAGCGTTCATGCCAGAGGACTCATGGGAAGCTAATATTAGCCGCTAGCTTACTGATGCAGTAAAACTTCACCACGCAGTGTCAAACAAAGTCATATTAGGGTGTTGTTAGTGTAAACACTAATACAGCTGCAGTCGAGTGTATGTCATGTCTAACTATGCCCATATTGAATAAATAAAAGATACGAAGCGCCGAATTGGTCCGACTTCACTAGCAAGCTTTTACTATAGCGATATGTCAATCAAACCCCAGTACGGCAGTGATATGTTGGATTATCGTAATAACAGAGCAAAAAGTTAAACATGGACCACCACATTACTTATTACAGGGTCCAAATAAAATGTTTGAGACCATGATGACCCATGAAAAAAATTTATTCACTTAGTATTTTTAGGTAGAAGTCCAATGTATCGCTATGGGAAAAAAGCTTCTTGGAGCCGGACGATCGATTCCCGAATGGCCAAGCGGTGGGATTACAACTTAAAGTTACTTCCGCATTGGCTTCACTGAACAGCCCCGGTCGTTGCCCCCTGGTCTCGACATAACTTAAAAAGTTATGAACAGATTTGGATGACATTTTCAGGATAGGTCAAAAATGGCACAAGATCCAATTACTTAGTTTCCGGGAGTGATCTGGATCATCCTCTGGAGCCAGAAGATATTATTCTTCTCCATTGTGAGATAGGGCCAAATTCAACATTTGTCCTTGAAAAGCCACAAGCAACACCCAGAAAATGTAGCAAAATAAACATAGGATAACACCATAATAGAGTCTATCAAACCACAAAGTTTTATCCAGATATGGGCAATACTCCGGATACAGTGATCCAGAATGCCTACATTTACGGGGGTTGAGGAAATGTAGCTACTCTAAGGTAGCAATAAAGCTACAGACATGAAACTGACACCAAACTGTAGTGGAAAGTCTGCTGATTCAGTAATGTGCCCATGGATTTGACGTATCTTCAACATTTATGGAGCTAGATCCAGAAGAAAACCACCATGATGGAAAAATTATCTTTCGTGAATAACTATGGAACTAATAATAATATGTACTTGATTCCAAATGCATATCAAATTATGTTCAACAAATCCAATAATGAGGGTCATATATATTTAAGAAAATTACTTTTAGATGCAATAACATTATGGGTGAAATGAGCATGGGTTTAAATGATAATGGTATATTTTCACTATGAAGACAAACGGAGCTGCCCTGGCAGATGTCTGTGCTCTTTGAGTGCTTTCTAGTTTTATATGAAATTATCTAAAGTGGGATATGACTTTCGGTCACATTGCACGGCCCTACTTTAAAGGTTAAATACAAAAGGATCCTGGCATACAGTGTGTGTTTATCTCACATAATATAATATGATTCTTAGTATTTATAATGCATCTGTTTGTACAGACTCACAGAGTGCATGTAAGTCCTAAATATACAGTACACTAAATGTCTCATCCAAATCAAACGTCTTTGTTTCTTCTTCTCCTCTCCCTTTCGTGTCGAAAGTAAAGTAAATCATTTATCTAAGCCTTCACACACTTCTGCTTAGGATTCCACAGCTACATCTACAACAGCAGCACTTCCCCTCTCCTTCCAGACTTTTGGTTACACGTCAACAAAAACAAATTAAAAAGGATTTTTCAATGAGCGTGAGTCCTGTTGATACTAATTAATTTGAGCTCTGACTGTGATTACTTGGGGACAAATATGTGGATGCTCCTCAGGGAGTGTGTGTTAGTTGTAGCAAACATGAGCAGACTAACCTTAAAAGTGATAATAACCTATTAAGGAAATGCAGCAGTGGTTGTACAGTGTAGCCAAAATGCAGTCCAAATTGACAGGAGTACGATGGTGGTTTATTTATATGTGTCTAAAAATGAGTCCATTATCATTTAACTGTGGAATAATTAACATAAGTATGTTTGACTGGATATCCCTGTAAATTAGAGTTCACTGGAGGTTACATTGTTGTTTTTTCTAATCTGTATTTTAAAACATATAAATATGAGGATTATCTGTTTGGAGAGAATCATGGTTGGGACAGAAGACCCATCTTCTCCAAAAGACCAAAGCAAATGTAACAAGTATTTCCCTGTTCCTTTACAGTATGAATTAATTGAACAAAAGTTACAGTTTCATTACATTCTGACTGTAATTCAGCTCCTGAATCTATCACTTGGCTTCCTGCCTGGATTTAACTCAGCTCAGCAGATCCACACCGGACGAGCCAGTGGTTCAAAGTCACAGTGACCCCTTATCTGAAAATCAAACATGAAGGTACACCAGTATCACATGGTATGGTCAGAACTGTAATTTAGACCATTAGGATAATGATTTGTGTGTTGTGTGATGCAGAAAACAGACAACTCTCACCTCTTTAACTCACTGCCTGTTAGACCCGCAGTCCATTTTTTTACAGATGACAAATGATTTTGTCATAAATATTGAAACATGGCTGCACTTTACTAATGAATTTTACATTATATGTTGCTGTCAACCACCTCAGCAGTGAATCCCGTAATAAAGACCTGCACAGATCTGCTGACGTGTAGATTGTGCAGGCTTTGCATCTTCCTTGCCAGAAACGATCAAGTGTTTGCAGATTTTTATAGAGGCTCTATGACAGATTTCCTGCAAGTCACTCTGCTACAAATAAAGATGCAAAGGATGTGAGATGATATACAGTACTGTGCAAAAGTCTTAGGCCACCCTGGTTTGATGTCTTGGCCATTGAAATGCACAAAATGAATCAACATCATGCTAAAATTGTTATGGAAGTAATATTTGCAAGTACTGTATGTACCTTTAGTTTTTAATTTTTGTAGGATTGTAAATAAAATTGAAAATGTGCACCTGATGAATACATGAAAATCAGAAGTAAATGCCTTCCATTTTTCGTGTGATGTCCATCCCCGTATCAAAAAACCCAAACAAGAAGAACCGTTTCACATGTGCAGCTAAATGAAAACTGGCATAAGTCAGCAAATCTTGCATTTTCCGATCCAAACAGTTCAGAACATTTTAAGTTCAAAGGGAGGCAACTCTAGATGCACCGCTTCACTTCACTGTGGACAAGCTGAAATACAGTAGCTTTCCTGTGTATTCTGGTTCTATTCTGCATGTGTGTGTCCATTATAGTCTGCTAAAACAACAAACCAAAGACCGCCTAAAACTTACACAGTGCTGTTTGAACTCTGAATACAGTCTAGTAGCACTCTATGCTATTTCAACACAGCTTGAGAAAGTCCTTAATTGAAATGTTAATTCAGTTCTGGGACATTATGTCCTGGGGTTATCTCAGGTATATTATTACATCTCTTCTGAACTAGGTTTGTGACACCTTTAAGACTCAGTGGTAGGTTCAAGCATCCATGTCCCATTTTATGTTTATCTAAATCTAGTAAGTTGATATAATTAAAGAACATCTCGTGTGGCCAGTAGCGCTTACAGAGTGTACTTTGCTTCAAACTTTCTAACATCCAGGGGAAACAGACATGAAACAGCACCGCTCCACCTCCACTGCCAGCTCGGCCCACTGCAATATGTTTTCATGTTTCCTCAGTACACGCCACAAAATCTTCTCAGCACAGCTTCTGCCGACAACACCACATCTGGCTTTATGATCACATAAACCCAGAAGATTACGACATGTGATCTCACATTTCCACATTCAGGTGGAAATAACACAAAGATCCTGTAATAAATAAATACCGTAGATGCCTGCCCCACGGGGTTTTCAGGCATCCAAGGTTTAATTTAGATTGCTATGCAAGTTGTAATGGTTTGAAAAAGAACTTTTTTGTCCCCATTAAACTGTCAGTGACTCTAAATGTTAAAGGTGAACAGGGCCATAGAAATGATTGAAAATGCTGCATTGATACTTAATACGCAAATGGTGATTGTACTTGATGACATACCTAAAAGTCCTCTGAATGTCTTTTTTTCTGCACTGCTCCACAGTTGTGTAAATCTGCTTACCACTGACCTACAATGAACAGCAGACGAAGCTAATTTGAGGCACTATTGTCTGTGTTAGAGCAATAACTGATACACATACACACACTGAACTTCAGTGCAGATGGTATCTTGGGTTATTGTTGATTATACTTCTTACTGATTCAAGCAGACTTTGTCAGCTCTGCGTATAGCGATCAATACGCCTGCAGGATGTGCATATTAAACATGTTATCGGATTAAGTCATCAAACCATGGCTAATCCACCTGTCCTTGAGGTTTTATGAAGGTGCATACAATCCATCCATCAACTTACATAAGATCATTTTTAAATATTATTCTTGATGCTGAATGATAAATAGTGCACAACACAGTTATCATTTGCATATCAACATAAATAGACAATATCAACTTTATGTTCACATTTGAGTTTTTTGTGTGTATATCAGTTTCTGATTCATGGTAAACTAAAGTCCTCTGATGAAATCAGTTCCTTCTGACTGATGTGCAAAGAGTATTTGTCATCACTGATTCAAGGAAAAAGGCTTTTCTTGCCACCTGTGTTGCAGCATTACAAACATGATTTCAATTGCACGACCACACAATAAAATCAAAGCAATAGCCAAGCTCTCTGTCAAGTGTGTGTCTTGATCAACACTATGATGTGGTGCACATTTAGTCTCAAACCGTTCTGCCTGAATATTTTAAGTAAACCTGCGGTTGGTGTGAGAAAGTTCAAGTTGCGCTGGTGTATGTTTCTCTAGTTAGACTGTTGGACAGTCTCTACTTGGCTGCTGCTGTTTGTATCTTGTAGCAAAGCGATGACGCAATCTGGATGTTGAACCTTGGGTGGAGGCGTAACTGACTAGTAACTCAAGCCTGATAATCCGCTGCTACGCTCGGAGGGAAAGTCGGCTAAACTTTCTGAAAGCTTGTCTTTTTACGTAGCCTATGGGTCCTCACTAGAGAAACAAGGTGAGAAACAGCAGCCTCACATCACTTCGGAATAGAGTATTTTGTTTCAGATAACAAAGTAAGAACAGGAGAGGAAGAGTATTAGATAACAGTTAAAGATAAAAGGGAGCAAGAAACCAGGGAGGCAGGCAATGCATGCATGCAAGTGTGTAACAGAGTTCTGGCTGGATTAGGCCTGCTTGTTATGGATAAGGGAAGGCAAAGGACAGGGTATCAGTAGTGGGGAGATGAGGAAAAACTGCAAAGCATGCCACGTTAGATGGGTACAGTACGAGATCTGTGAAGGATCAGTCAGGAGTTAGAGAGAGAGAGGGAGGGAGCCTTGTAGTAGTGAGGGAGAAGCCAAAAGAGCTTAGTTAGGGAGCTTAGTTGAGGTAGGTTAGCTCTGAAGATTGGCTGTATACAGAAAGAACGGAAAGAGGTTCAGTGACCAGAGTTAAATCCATCTACTGTAACATTAGCATTCCTCCAACTCCGCCCTCCCTCCACCGCTCCATCTGTCTCCATGGCTGTGAGTCTTTCATTCCCCCCATCTAGGCATTTTCCAGGTAGACTCCGTGCTCGTCCAATCTCACACTGTACTGCCCTTTGATTAGCTCAGGAGCGTGGTCAATGGGACAGTGTAACGGCGCATTTCACAAAGAAACTCACATACAGCACTTTGGAGAACAAGCGCCTCTTCCTGCCCCCTTTTTTTAATTCGAAATGATGGGTTCAATCGGTAAACATGAAATCTTTCATGCTGTTTCAGTGTTTACCAGAAGACAGGACACAGGGAGATGAGAACAGTCAGTTGATGGATGTCAACAATAAGCAGAAATTCTGCATTCAGCTCTCTTTTTTGATCGTCTCTACTTAAGAAAAGTAACCCTAACCTACCTGCCAGTGAACTATTTGGCAGTACTCATGTATGTACAGATGTTGCAGAAAACCTGTTCCTCTGCTCGACAGAACAAATCAAATGTGACAAACACATGAAATGCCCTCTCTTTTTTCAGTTTTTCCCCACAGAACAGAAGCAACAATCCACTACAGTACCGGTACTGTTGAATTAATTTGTGAGGGAAGACACATAATGGGATGGTAATGTGTGAACACAAAAAACAGAGAAGCTTTTACTCCTTGACAAATCTTTAGAGTAGATGCTAAAAAGACTTTTGAGAAATATGGATCTTTAACAATTGCATACGGAGGGGAAGAAAAAAATGAGGAGACAAATTGCCCTCTGGCAGACTTGTGAAGGTGACTTGAAGGAGCTGTTCCATTTTAGCACAAGTTTCCTCCTCCTCCTCCTCCTCCTCCTCCAGCCCCTACTGGCCTAATACAAAACAGTTAGCAAAGAGACGCTTGCTTCAAAGTGCTGCTCACACCGTTGGTCTCTGCTGTGCTCTTAGCTACTAAAAGCCTGGATGGTGCCAGAAGAATGGTGCCACTTTCATGCCAACTAGAGGGCCTACCTAACACACTGAGTTTAAAAACGATCATATTTGAAGTTTTTTTTTCCAGAGGGGCTGCCCCTTCTCCCCACTACCACCCCACCTCCTAACCCCACTCAGGGCAGCAGTGGCGCCAGCTCGGTGCAAAATGATAAGTTGGTTTTTCCATGGCTAGAGAACGAGGACTCACATGGTATCCCTATGGAGCAGCATAGTGGGGAAATAGAAAGTACAACAAAACATTATACAAACACACACACTCACACACACCCATGTGCATGCTGTGCCTGTCCATTTGAACACATCTGCATGTCTGAGCACACATTGTTCTGAAAGTAAAACCACAGAACTAACAGCATGCACTGCTCATGGACAGAGTGTGTGCTAAAGTGTGTGTGAGCAAACCAATCTACAACAACTATATTATCACTGCTGTGCTTCCCATGTATTCATCTAAATCCAACCCCAGCAAACTGGGAATGTGCAGTGTCAGGTGTTCAGTCTCATACTTCCTCAACGGACACTGTCACATGTCACTTTTTTCTGGAGTGAATAATGTGGAAGCACTGCCCGCAAGTGGTAAAAATCTTGGTAATTCAGACTCTAGGAATAAGATGTAGTGTCTAGGAACAAGGAAGAAAGACAGTGAGAGGGTCTGGAGAGGTAAGCATTGACATATAAAGTGTAAAAAGGCTGGTGATATTATGCATGTGTCTCTTGGTACATGTGCCAGAATAAAGTTGTGGTAAACTTGGATATGAGAGTCACATTTAATATTGAGGTGCACCTATTCAAAATTAACTAGTTCTTCATTCGCATACAAATTAGTGGTGTATGGCTCTTTATTATACATTATAAAGTACTTATTAATCCCCTTTAACAGTTTCCTTTAATAAAGGCCTGTGAAGTATAATTCATCTGTAATTGTTCATACAAAAAAGACCACGTCTGGGGCATTTCCAATTTTCTTTGTCTTACTTGTGCTAATGTATGTTGACGCATGTTGGTTTTCAATAGCTGATGTGTAATTATCACGCTGAACGAGGTTTTACAAAGCAATTCAGCACACCAAGGCATCAGCTGTGCAAGGAAAATTGAGCAATAAAGTCAAGGGACCAAAACAGAGACACTTCGCCTTCAAAGTAAAAGTTGCAGATTTAATAACACTGGTTGCATCAGCTCTTGAGGAACAAGCTCACATGTGTAAATGTACATTTGCATTAGCACAAGTACACGGAAATAGGACATACCTGCTGTGCCAGCATTTGTCATTAGACAACATGATCAACCATAAATGTTCTATTCCATACATCTGCCAGTAAGCTTTTAATTATTACTTAATGACAGTATGTTCAAAAAGTTTTACGTGCTCTGCAGGTAAAAGTACTTAGACATTTATTAGCCACTATTGAACTAGATTTATTAATTCAATGAGTATTTAAAGACACTTGACACAAAAGAGGAAAAAAATGTATTATGTACTGTTAAGAGAGCCTGATAATTCCCATGGTACTGCCTTCTTATGAGACATACTGTAATATTCATTATGTACTGTAATTTCGTCCCTTAAAATAAAGAAAAACAGTAATTATTAAGTCAGTTGCTGTTTAATTGCAGAATATGTCATGCAGAATAATACATTAATATGTACTTTATAATGATTGAGCCAAAATGTTCCCATTATATATGCTAAAAAGTAACTAGGTGATAGATAGGTGTAAAGTATTTATAAAGTGTTACTGGCTTGAGTTACACTTTCTTTTCCTGCCTCTGTGTTCCAGGATTCAGAGCCAAAGGCCAGTTGCTCTTTTCGCTGGTTTTCTCATGTGAGATTTAAACACACTGACCCACAGTGGAAGTTACTGATGTCCAAGAGGATCCAGGATTGGACGTGCGAGGGGAGGTGGTTAGTGACAGGTGTTAACACGGGAAGTTAAGAGGAGAGGTAGAGGGAGGCAGTGGAGGTACTTAGTAAAAGCAGGCAAGGTGAGCTACAGGAGGAAACTGAGCATTTGTAGTTAGAGCCTGGCTGAAGAACTGAAAGCAGTTTTAAGTTTGAGCCGATGCTTATCATTAACAGTACAGCACATGTACAGTATCATATTGGATTTGACAAATGCTGCTGCTATAAGTCCCACACCCACCCGACTCAAGTCCCCCTTCCACTCCAACTATGCAAAATGACTTTAAAACATCAAAGCTAGCATTAACGTCTCATTTCCCTATGCAAATGCTAAATGAGAGAGGAAAAAAAGCTTTTCATTTCTCCCTGCCTTGTTCATTTTCAGTCAGAATCATTGCTGCCCCCTTGAGACGAAGCCCGATGTGAAGTTTTGGGGAGAAAACGGGTTAGGGGATCCTGGGGGCTGCTCAGCATTACCAAAACAAACCATTCAGCAAACAAACAATTAAAGACTCATGAATTATGGACAAGCCATCGAAAATAGCAATAAAAACAAGGAGTGGGGGATTGTGAGCGACTGCTGAGCTAATGAACCGTATATAAGGGCGTTGTAAACACTCAGGCAGTGGAACAGTATGTTGGCGTGTGTGTGTTTGTTTTTCTGTACATGCCTGTGCTGTATCTACATGTAAAGTGTTCTTATAATGCCACACATTTAAGTGAAACAGTGCAGATGAGTGACGGAAAGCCAGGTAACACTGAGAAGCGTGAGACAAAACACAGAGTGAAACAAGAAATGTGTGTCGTAATCCACAACGCGTGATTGTGCGTCAGCCATTTTGTTTTTCACTTTGTCCCCAGCAACATCCATTATTGACAACCCTGTGATTACCTCTCGCAGACGCGCACAGTCCATGCAGCAATGATCCAGGAGGATATACTGAACACCAGCAAAACAGTTCCTGGACAGATGGTCATGAGGGTCTTCATGACAAAGCGTGTGTTGAAGTTGATCTTGTTGAGAGCGCCAATGCTGCGAGACGAAGCGTCCGTGAACAACTTGCTGTGGAGTAACATGACTCTGCCAATCAGGTAGAGTCGCAGGAACATAGGGATGGAGAGGATGATGTCCACGTCAGCATCCGCCACCGACGGCGTGTATGTGAAGGCCAGACGTGCCGTCCAGGTGAAGACGTACTGACCCGGGATGGGATGGATGGCACACACCAACAGTTCCAGCACAATGAAGAAGATCCGCTCATATGTCATGGCTATCCTCCAATCATCTGCACCATTGTCAACCATAAAGAGCTGAGAAAAAACAGACAGAAAAAACACTTTGGTTAATAGTGTTAATTAGTGTTCTCCATAAATTCCAATTTTTGCTTTTTTTAAAATCATATTTTGCTTTGTGACACCTCTGTCCAAGATCACAAATAATTGCCTTTTAAAACTCGTGCACCTTTAAAGATGGAGCCTACAATGTTGGGACTCTAGCTAGTAGCTGGAGCTTTCATTTGTTCCAGCTTCAATTAAGCTGTTGAATTTTGCTAAAGGTTGAATGGCGCATCCACAAAATACTGGCACTTTATTGTGTGATGTACTTCATACTGTTTGCACTCTGCATTGTTGTATTTTAACATTGGTATTTGTTTCTTATTTGTAGATGTTTTGGCTCTGTGTGAATGAGGTCAAGGCATGTTCTAAGACTTGCCTGTTTGAAGTAACACCGTAGTACTATGCCCAAGACAAATTCTATTCTATTCTATTCTATTCTATTCTATTCTATTCTATTCTATTCTATTCTATTCTATTCCATTCATTTGTGGCAGTCTGCTGTTGATGATTAGACAGGCAACCTGCCAGTCAATATTGCTTACAACCTCATAGATGGACTCACTCATGGAGTTAAAAACAGTTGTAGCGATAGCTACTACACAGTTACCAACTGTAGCTTATCTAAGCAAATGATGACTGCGGAGAGACAGCCTGCTTTTCAGATTCCTTCAATATCTGGTACAAGAAAGAAAAGAACAGACATTTTAGCTTGATAACTGTGAGGTTGTAAACCATGTTGACTGGCAGGTCACCTGTTTAGTCATTTATATCAGTCTGCCATGAACAATGAGCTACTAGCTAGTTTCCCAGCATTGTAGACTGTACCTTTAACTTGTAAAACTTTTTATTTCTCACCACAAACTTGTTGTATGGTGGTGAATTCAAGTAAAATACATGCAATGCGCAAACATAATGATGTCAGCCTGACATGTGTTTTCATTTGCAACAGGGGCCACAAATCAAGTCCAACCCCAGGGTCTCTTTTTGTTACCTTCACTAAAGCTAAAAACTACATTCACATATGAGCAATGTCACCGTAATGAATCTCAACACCAGTTTTTTAGATAAAAGCAAAAGTTCCAGAAGCACCTATAAGACAAATATAATACAGGCTAAATGCAATGTAGTTATTAGTGCAAAAAAACAGGTGGTAATGTTTGGAACAAATTGCTGACTGTGAATCTGCAGGTTAAAGCCAATATCAACTGTCCATTCATTCAGACACACATGGATCTGACAGCAGTCAATTATCTCAACCACTGAGGTCACATGATCATTGTCCTTTGACCACGTGACCTACGTCAGTAGGATTACACAAAAAGAATACAACACTGAAACTTTGCAGAAGAGTCAAGAATGAGCTTCTTAAATATTGGAGCAGATTCATTAAACCTTGTTCTCACTTTCTGTAAACTATGAACAGCCTCATGTGAGGTTCAGCCCTTGAATGGTAACAGTAAGTTATCTTCAAGAAAATAAAATAAAAATTACCTCTGAGTGCTAACATTTTATCAGTCACTAATCAGTGACCCCCAACTGACAAAAAGTAGGATAACAAATAATATTGCTTTTTGTAACTTTATGGGGGGGGGTAATTATTGGCCTTGGTGGAGGTGTGTACTTTCCACCAATTGTTAATGTGTTGTACACTGGCAGGCAGAAGTTTAGACACACCTTCTCTCTCGCTGTTTTTTTTCTTTATTTTTCATTATTTTCAATATTGTAAATTAATAATGAAGACTTGAAACAACACATATGGAATTATGTAAGAAACAAACAACCCAGACAATGTTTTATATTTTAAATTGTCCAAAGTAGCCACACATATTTTGATGACAGTTTTGCACCCTCATGCCATTCTCTTACCAGCTTCATGACATAGTCATCTACAATGGTTTTCAATTCACAGGTGCGCTTTTCCAAGAGTTAATTTGTGCCATTTTTTGTTTTCTTAATATTCTTTTGACCATCAGTTGTCTTCAGGCAACTCTTCCTCCAGTTTGGAACTGCTACTGACTCCTTCTCCTCCAACCTCCAAAGTATGCATCTCCACCACAGCAAATACTCCCTCCTTCGGCTGGATCCCCGTCACTTTCTGTCACTGTAACTGGTGTGAGGATGCAGCTGGGGAAACAGATCTGGGAAGGCAGCTGGTCCAGATGGTGTGTATTCAAGGCTGTTCAAGGACTGTGCTGAAGTGTGTGAACCTGTCCAGTAGATCTTCAGCATGGGGAGGGTCCCAGCACAGTGGAAAACATCATGCATTCTCCCAGTACCCAAAGTTAAGTGCCCAGCTGAGCTTAATGACTACAGACTGATGGCCCTCACATCCCACATCATGAAGACCTTGGAGAGGCTGGTTCTGCATTTTCTGAGACCACATGTCAAACAAGCACTGGACCCCCTCCAGTTTGCATACAAAGAACATAATGGAGTGGATGATGCTGTCCTATTCATGCGACACTGGGCCCACTCACATTTGGAGGGGGCTGGTGTTTATGTGTGGATTATGTTCTTTGACTTCTCAAGTGAATTTTATACCCTATATAATCAGAGACAAGCTCAAAGGGATGGGAGTGGACCCCTCCTTTGTTTCCTGGATTACAGACTACCTGAAAGGAAGATCATAATTTGTCGGGCTGGAGGTCTGCGTCTCTGAGACAGTAAAGAGTAGCACTGGAGCTCCACAGGGAACTGTTTTGGCTCCCTTCCTATTCACACTGTGTACATCAGACTTCACATACAAGTCCTGCCACTTCCAAAAATACTCTGATGACACTGCTATTGTGGCATGTATGTAAGAATGAACAGGAGGGGGAGTGCAAACATCTGATAAATGCCTTCTGTGAGAAAAACTCCCTTCTGAATGAACAACACCAAAACAAATGAAATGGTTTTGGACTTCAGAAGGTCAAGTCACCCCTTCGGCCATGTATACAAATATCTTGGTGTACATCTCAACCATAAGATGGACTGGTCCCAGCACACAGATGCCCTGCATCGAAAGGATCAGAGTCACCTATTTTTCTTACAGAGGCCCAGGTCCTTTGACATTTACCCTAAAATGCTGCATGTTTTATCAGTCAGTTGTTGCAAGTGCACACTTTGATGCTGTGGTCTGCTGGGGAGGCAGCATCAGACAGAGAGGTGTAAAATGCCTGAAAAAAAAACTGGTTAAAAATACTTGATCTGTGGTTGGAAGGAGGCTGTACTCACTGGAGACTGTGGTGGACAACTGTACACTTAAGAAATTGGAGGACATCATGGACAACCCAGACCATCCTCTTCACTTCATTCTGTCCCAACCGAGGAGCAGCTGCAGTGGACGACTAAGATCACTACGCTGCAGAACTCAGCGTTATAGGAGATCCTTTATTCATACCGTCACCGAGTGTTCAATGCCACAGCTGACGTTAAGACATCTTAATTATATAATCCTTCATGCCTACTGAATGAACTGGCAGTGTGAATTTCCCAAAAAGGGATAAAATGAATTCTATTAATGCTATTACAACTACGTACAAATCCATATTATGGCAAGAAAGAACTGTCCCTGGAAAGGAAGACCAAGAGCTACCTCTGCTGCAGAGGAAAAGTTTATTATTATTACCAGCCTCAGAAACTGCCAATTTACAGCACCTCAGATACAATTTGAGGGTTTTGGCGACTGCAACTGGGGACACATTTACATTCTTGAATGTTCTATCTCATGAATCTGATGAGACAATGTGTGTAAAGCTGTTATCAAAGTTAAATGTAATGGATTGGATTTACATAGCACTTTTCATGACACCTACGGTACAGTAAGACATCCCAAGTGCTTTTCACTGCATCCATTATTAATTAATTTCACAGTCACACAGTAGCTACAGCTGCCCTGGGGCAGACTGACGGAAATGTGGGTGACCAATCCACGCCAACAGCCTTTCTGACCACCACCAATCATTTCTTCACATTCATACAAGGCAAGATGGGTGAAGAGTCTTGCCCAAGAACACAATGACAATGACTGAGATGGAGCAGGGTTCAAACCTCTGGTTATCGGACTACTCGCCTGAACCACTGCCGCCCAAATGTGGCTAGTTTGGAAACATTTTCTGGGTTGTTCAAAGCTTTTAATGTAAAAGATAATTCCACTCATGTTCTTTCACAGTTTGGATTTCATCAGTATTAATGTACAATGTTGAAAATAATGCTAATAAAGAAAAACCACTGCAGGAGAAGGTGCGCCCACAATTTGCAATGACAGTGTAATGCTTAATAACAAGTAGTGTTTGGACAAAGAGACCCACAAAAAACACACCAATTGTCAGTTGATAAGCTATTTTTTAATATCACAATTATACTCTGGACACTGTATTTAATTGTTTGATAATGATTACTTCTTTAACACAGTTAAAGAAACACTAATAAAATGTGAAAATTAGAAAAGGAAATTCTAGTCTACATTTTTATACTGTATGTAATAAAATACCCAAAAGTTGTTTCTGTGCATATGGGTTAGTGCATATTTCTATAATGCATATAAAATGACAGTAAATATGTACAATCAAAGCAATTAATTTGTTATTTTTGGCAAATTCAATCTAAAATACCCTTCCTTAATATGTGATCATCAATAATCATAATTATCAGCTGCTATGAGTTTGTATTATTTGTTTGTGTGCTAAACTCACCTGGATTTCCCGGGCATGGTACATTATTATAAGACCAAGCAATATAACAGTGGAAAGGCTGATAAGGCATTTCAGTGCAAATGAGTATGAAGATTCCTGTGGTGAGAGAAAAAGACAAAAAGATACATGTTAGAGATAGTTGTGTTCAGTTATTAAACAGCAATTTTTAGGTTACAATAACTTATTGTGTGAATGTGCATGTGTTTTTTGTGTGTCTGCATGCAGCTGCATTGGGAAACAGAGATTGCGGAGTTGAATGTTAATGCTTGGTAACAGGAAAAAATGAGGTTTTAGAGCTAAAGGTAAAACTATTTAACCTAACTCTACTTTTTATATATTTAAAATTGAAACAGAAGTATTGGCGACAATACAGTGTATTGTAACGTGGGCATAGATATGTAGTTTCCCACAGCACACTGCCCCCACATAAATACTTTTACATTAACGCAGGGCACAGATCTACACACATGTACACTACTTATTAGCTTAAGAGTCTAGGGCAGAATAGATAATGAGGTTTCACACACAAACACTCCAGTCAGGATGTTGCTAAACAATGCAGCTGCAGGTGTAGGTGCAGCCTGATATTATCTATGGACACTGTTCCCCACCATCTAAACTACCAATTAATCAAAGCCCAACACTAACAGGGGGACTTTCCACTTAATGGTAGGTGCAGAAAAGGCAAGGCTAGCATTAGCAGGGGGGGTGGAGGGGTGGTTGGCCACACTGAACGCTGCTGGTGATAAATAGGCCAGCTGGATGCAAGCTCTGCAGTGCTGTGTGTGCGTGCGGGTTTGAGTGGAGGGGTGTGCTTGTGTGTGTGTGTGTGTGTGCGTGCGTGTGTATGGGTGTGTGCGTGCGTGCGTGCATACACAGGGGCAATAGATCTAGGAAATGAGAGCCTGTACTAGTCAAGTTCCCCCTGTATGTTGGTAAAATGCCATTTTATAAATCAATTTAACAGCCATGGTGTGAAAATGCCGCTCTACAGCCGGCTAATGATCGTAGGGCTGTTGTAATAATGATGACACAGACAACAAATGACAAAAATAACAAGTGAAAATATTCTTTATAATCATCAGTGTGACAGCTAAGCTGCTCAATATTACTCCGTCCTTCGGTGGTCCATATTACACATATTATGCAAGTGTATTTTTAGTCATCAACTTGATTGCTTTGCCCCTCAGGTCGGCCACATGTTCTCAAGACATTCTAATATCTGAAATTGTTTTGAGAAGTCCCTTGTGAAATAATATTGAGTAAACCAATTAATCCACCTGCCAAAGGTTCAAGGATTTTTAGTCCCAGGGCTCACTGCCTCTTGGTGTGTGTTAGCCTCCGTCAGGGCTCAGAAAACCTTGGCTAAGCCCCGAGTGTCTACTGACTGATCTGACATGTGATGGAAAATGGACCATCTGTGACACATGCTACCTGTCCCAGAGTGGGTGGGGAGCTGAGACACTCAGAGATGGGAGGCCATTTCCATTTCAGCTGAGGTCAGCTTGATGAATGGACTGAACCCTACTCAGTAACAGTCACAGACAAACCTACTGACTTTTTTAAAAACCCCATAAATCATCCTATAGATTACCCATGTGGAGTTACTATACTGCAGAGTCTCACATGCTCACAGACACTCACATCCATGTGTAATCAAAAACACATTTTAAAATTCAACTGAAAAAAAAAAAATCTTTTGTGTGCTTTAGCTGAATGCATACAATGACACATATTTGATATTAACGTTACATACAGTATTTACACAAACACATATTGTCTTCAGCCCGGCTTTACTGTATTTTCCATTCACAGCTAGTTTTGTTAACAGTTAGCCTTGTTTCTAGAGATTAGAGACACCTGTTCTGTGACCTCATGTATGCTGCAGTGCACTGCAATGTCAGCTGCTGAGTAAACAGACCGTGGCGTGATCGAAGCTGCACTGAGAGCGCTGAGTGAATGATATTTTTCTAAAATTGTCTGATGCAGAGAATTAATGGTTGATAGAGAAAGGCTTTCAGAGGTCAAGGGGTGATGACTTGATCAATGTGACCCTGACACCAACCTACCCTGCTGTTTTCCCTTTTCAGCTCTTCACTTACTTTTATTGCTTGGTGCATTGCCTCTACTCTGATCTGGCAAAAGGAGCATGCCATTTGGTTGAAGTCATCCTTATCTGGTATCTGACCAGCCTGCATACATCTTGCTATTTAGTAAAGTCCAGCAGTTAACCCAAACTCAAGTGTGTATAAATGACAGGGCAGCTGATCTGGTGACAGTCTTGTACAGTGACAAATTCCTTAGTGGAGGAAGTCAGGGTGGATATGGTAGATGGTAAAACCTGCGGACAGCACACTAGAATTCAAGTGTTCTGAGAGGAAACAAGACTTCTGTTAAACCTCTTGTTTCTGTTTCAAGTCTTAGAGAATCTAGCCTGTGATATGTGATTTTGCTAAAAAGGCATTTTTGTGATTGCCCCAAACACATGCAATTGGCCAAAGAATGGGTTGATTATAAAAGTAGCTGACAATTGCAGTCAAGACTTAATCTAAACATTTCTATTGTACACACTGGTCCATCACAGACACACATGGTGTGGTCTGTGATTTGGTCAGAACAGAAGGAGGAGTGCTGTTTTTCAAGTGTTTTAACAGCTTTAAACCAAGGATACCTGTGTATGACCACATTCTTTTCCTAACCCTAACCAAACAAAGCAATAATTGTGGCATTGCCTAAAAAACCAACAGTATCCCAATGGCTTCGTTGCAGTGAATAAGAAATCCAAAGAACATGTTTCCCATAGACAGCAATGACAAAAGAGCCCTACAGGTGTTAAAAGAACAAATATCAGTGTCTGTTTTTAGAAGATGGATATTTTATATGTGTTTTCATTCTTCTAAATATTCAGAATAGAATTCAGATTCTATGAAGCTACTGCCTTGTCATTACTGGAAAACTAAGCATTTGGTCATACAGGTCAAAGGACATGTTGGCCAAAAACATTGTATGTTTTAATCAGTCAGATTGCAATTTGGATAATTAATTTCTTTTCATTTCAGTGGAATAATATAGGGCTTTCCCCTTTCAGTAGACATTCACAGTGCAGCTCACAGGATACTGTTTTTTTTTTCGTGGCATTTTCACAACACTCCCAGCACCAGTTTTAAATAATGCATGTCACTGTCTTCTCAAAAATCTGACAGCTTCAACCGCACGCATCTCAAAAATAACAACAGACCATGTCAACATACAAAGCTCCCACCCATGCATCACACACATGCACAGCCTACCTTAGTGTAAACCCCCCATGACAGTTCTGTCTCTGTCACCATGACGACAATCCCAAACATCCCAAAAATGAGTGCGTAGTCACTGAGCCGCTTCCGCTTCTCAAACAGCGCCCTCCGGTGGCCGAGCTTGTAGCCAATGTCCCTGTTCTTCTTCTGTGGTGCCCTGCCTCCACCACGCCCGCTGCCCTCCCTAACCAAGCTCTCATTGGATGCCTTGCTGGGGTCTTCACCACTGTTGCCTTTGGACACCACCACCTCTAAGCCAGAGCTGTGCAACGTCTGCAAGGGTTGTGTTTCCGAGTCAAGCTCCGCAAGGTTGCGGCGTGACGAGGATGCCAGGCTGCCCACTAGTGGTCTCACCACTCCGCCATTGTACTTGCAGGTGTTCATGGCTATCTGAGGGAGTCGGCCGCTGCTCTCGGAGAGGGAGGGCTTGGATCCAGCATGGCTCAGCTTCTTCTGCTCAGTAGTGGCCTGTGAACAGGAAGGAGAGTACTATCACACACAGGTTTGTACTTTATATAGAGCATTGTGGGAGTTACATCTCCTTGGCTCTGGAGTGAGAACCGAGAAGGAAGGATCTTGCAAAACAACTTTGGTTATAGAAGCAAACAGATTTAGTGCTCACCAGGACATGAGGGATGTTTTTTTCAAGTCAACAGAATAAAATGCTCCTACTGTACTCCGCTACAACCCATGGATATTTATCATTTTAATGTTTCTGACCATAAACTTTAGATTTCATGTATTATGCCAACAGTATAGCATTATATTACAAAATGTCTCCCAGAAATTAAGTTGATACATAATATTCTGTTTTTTATGTGGTCTGCACAATATTGGAATATTGGGATTGCACAATTAATTGCAATTCCAATATCGGTCTGTACAATTACATAATTGCAAACAGAACATATAATTGTAATTTAGACTTCCTGACTTGGAGGTTTCAGGGTCAACTCTGGGGTACAGTGACAGGTCCTACGTAAAACATGCAAGGACAAAGTCATTACTGGCCTTCATATTTTCTTAAGTATTATTATTCTATTAATGTAAACAAATTGTTTTTCTTTAATATGTTATGTGATATGTTAAATATTTCCTTTTAAAACCAAGCAAGTCAACTCAAATTGAAAACCACTGTTGCTACATGCCCACAGTATTCACAATGTACCTTTTTCATATATTGTGCAATCTTCATTTTTATGGTTAGGTTTAGTCAGAATTACATTCATATGTGATTTTACACACTGACACATACACGTATTAGAATTCAAGATACAAGAGCTTATTTTTAAAACACAACGCCTGGAAAGATGTAATAAAAATATGACATTAGTATTTTTTAAACTAAACTAGCACTGACCGATAAATCACATAATCACATAATTACATAGCAAAATAATAAACACCATATTTCAACTCAGATCAACATTGCATTACTTAACAGTGTTGCTGCTTCATGCTTTCATTGCAGAAAAAAAATGTATTCTACAGGAGCTAGAATGCAAACTCAACTCTCTTGCAGCAAAGTAGAAAGATTCTGGTGCCGCAACTGGTGAAAACACAGTAAAATATATATTCAAATGTGTTTTCACCAGTCTAGTAAATTGTAATTGTTTTGCAGAAACATAGAATATCATAGAATGCTTTGTTTTCAGATGCAGAGGAGAAAAAGGTTACATCTGTGTTGAAAAGCGGTGAAAGTATAATATTCTCAAATTGACAGCTAAAATGCAATCAAAAAATCAAAATTGTTCTTTACTTATTTGTTCATTTTTTTCCGAGTATGCACAAACCAACTTGCATTTAACAGAGTGGCATCGGGATTGAATAGTTCAAAAACAAATAAATAATAAATAAAGCTTTACTTATAAATAAAACCATATAACCAACAGTAGACTGTACAAAGTGCAGAAAATTGAATCTTTGCATTGCACAAATTTATGTATAAATGATTCATGGCCGGGATGACCCTGTTTCCTGTTGGAGAAGCACTCTTGTCCTGCAGAGACGAGCAGGGGGCTGCCCAAAAGACAGACAGAAGAGGAGAAACGTGTGGACATTCTCAAATCAGGTGTGTCAAAGAGACCATGTAAGGGTCCACCTGCTTTAACAAGCCATTTGTATTAAAGATAGTGTCTTCTGTTTGGAGGGCTACGTCGAGACAAAGACAAATGTATGAACATACATGTACAGTACCTGAAGAATATCTGAATATCTGAGAAGGGAAAACTAATACTGGCAGTGAGGAAAACTTTAATCTGGTTTCCTGCTGTGGGCAAAAGTTGCATTTATGTATCTCAGTGCACCGTTTAACCAATATTTATGCAGTATTTATAATTTATAATTTGGTGCAGGAAAGTTTTTTTTATTATTCCAGTCATGCATGCATCTATTTTGAATATTCAAGGGACATTTTAGTCACGTACTTCTGGATTCTCCTGAACATTTAAACATGTTTTCTGTGTTCTGACCAAATGTTAATCCAGCATACATTTATGAAAGGAAGAAAAATAAGGAACAAAGTTATCAAAAATTGGACCAAAAAAAATGGGACAATTTAAATTGAAACTGACATACAGTATCTACATATTTCAGTATAAATGAATCCACATATTTGTCATATTTGACTTTTTACATGGAAATCATAATAAGATGGATAAGAAGGAAGACGGAAATTATTTTGTTCATTTTGGTATAATATTGCCAATCACAATGTATGCACAGCATGAACAGAATAATCTACAAAATAAACAAAAATGATCTAAATAATCTTGATAGTAATTAAACAAATTAAACAAAGAGGAACACAAACATCCCAAAAATCAACAAAGTGCCTGAAAGGGAGTAGGAAGGAGCCACTGCTTATCTAGTCCCACCCTCATTTACAACAAAATTTTAAACATTAATAATATGGTCAAGAAAATAGGTGAAATCGACTAAATAAATAACAATATCAATAAAAAACAACAAGTCTACAAAGTTAACAAAATTGAACACACTAATCAAAAAAATTACCCAAATTAAACAAAAAGGGACAAAATAATCCCCAAATAAACACAATAATCAACCAAAGGGAAAAAATGAACAAAAGGATCTAGGAAATTAACAATAATTAGCTAAATAAGCAACAAAATCAATTAAAAAACCCAAAATAATCTACAAACTTAAAAAAATTGAACAAAACAATAAAAAAAAACATTAACCAAATTGAACAAAAAGGGAAAAAGTTATCCCCAAAATGAACACAAAAATCAACAGTGTGAAAACAAAGAACAAAATGGTCAAGAAAATGACCTTTACAAGTCACCCATCATCTAAATCATGCTTGCTCAAAAGTGCTCCTTCTTTTAAGTACTGTGTCAGTATTAAGCTCGTATTTCTGCTGTTCTTGGGAGATACACCAGTTCTGATTACAAAGAATTAAAAAAATGTCCAAACCATTCAAACACTGTGGAGCAGTCACCCCAGAACCATCTATCTGCCTGTCTATCCCCTGCCCTTCAGAGACTCGGGCAGATTATCATAATGGCTTATGAAAACTTCACATGGAACAGTGCTTTTTCCGAAACAAGTCGGGGGTGTGTGATATCACTGCTGGCCCCTTTTTATTAGCCTTGACAAAGCATGCCTAATGCCTTTAAATGTGCTGGTGGGAATAAAGAACGGCGGCCCTAATGGAAATTTACTAACTCCAGTCCTGTGATGCTATCATCTTGTGCATATTGTGGCTCCATGAGAACAGGACTAAAGGTTAAGGATTAGTGCAGCCCATAGTGTTTCTAATCCCCTTTTCTGTATTAAATTGCTTTTTAATCTGCACCATTAGGACCCCTCTACACTTTTGAAGTCTGTACAGTGAGTGAATACATCTGAATGACAAGAAACGTTGTAGAAATTGATGCTGATCAGGGATGTAGTGGTTCAAGATGATGTCTGCAGCTCTCCATAACAACACTGGTGCCACAAAGTAAGGACGTCTGCAAGGAGAACCATGTAGAGTAAATATCAAAATCAGAAGTGTTACTGATTTACAGATTGTATTCTAAGAGTAAAAGCAAAGTGGAGAAATCACGAAAGATGTAAAATGGGGAAAACAGGCATTTGACAGTCTTGTAGGTTGAGAGGCATTGCATTTTTGCACTTTATTCACTTTAACCACTTGAAGGGGATTGATCAAATATTCAGGTTATGTGACTTCATACCACTAGTTACAGTACATGTACAGTATATTAATACATTGTCTACGAATTTGATGGGCAAGACACTATGAAGAAAAAGCTATTGTTTTTAACAATTTAAGTTTAATTTTGCAGTAGGTCTCTCTAGATTAGCATTGCACCCGTCATATCTCAAAATAGTCAGTAATTATTTAAGAATGAAAACACAAGCAGGGAGTACATGGTTGTCAGTTGCCATCCGCAACCCCGTGTGTGGCTTGGCCATCTTGCTAATAATAGTAATAGTAATTGTAACATTTTTCACTGTTAATTTGTTTCTTGGAAGAGTGCTCAGAAACTTGGGAGTCACACAAGCTTGCATTTAACAAAACCCCCGCCATATTCTATTGTCTACAAAGAAAATTAATAAGGCTACCGAGCTAAACTTCCAGGAAACTCCAAATAAGGCAAATCCATTTGTTTCAGGAAGAGAACTGCTGTGTGATGATCATGAATGAAATCAGGCTGCACCCTGGGATCTCTGACAAAGGTGTACAGCTAGCAGGACACACCATTCACTGGCGTGATCACAACTGTGATTCTGGTAAGAGCAAAGCAGGTGGAATGTACATCTGTGTTAACAATGACTGGTGCTAACAGAGCCAAGCTGTTGACAGATGCCGTACCCTCGTCTGGAGACTGACTATCACCTGCTGAGCTTGCTATTGTAACATGCTGTTACATTTTGCAGAAGGCCAATGTTAGCCAAGGCCTTAGCCATTCTACAATGAGAATGACCTTCTAAGGAAGTCCAGCACACAATGACATTATTATATTGGGTCTAGTTGAAAAAAAAGTCTTGCAACTGAGAGTTTGTGAGACTTGTGAAATGTAAGATGTTTCACCAAAAGATTTCTTGGAGGTAGACTTTTTTTGCACTTCAAGATGAGAATTTGCCATTGCAACATGGTAGGTAAGTCAGAAAACAGAAAAGCATCTCATGGCTTTTTTTAATGTATTGATTTATTAAGTATAAATACACAAGTTTAAATATTGCTCTTTTAGAGTGATGAAAAAACTCACTATGCTATTTGTCAAAACATTCAACCTTTTCCCTTCATTTTCCTGATTTTTTTAAAACTTTTTGGCTGTTATTTTGTCTCTTTGTGTTCAATTTTGATCATTCTGTTGCTTATTCTGTGCATTTTTGTTCCAAATCCTAAGAGCTCATTCGTGTCCCATCTGTTCTTGACTGGAGATAATTTTGTTCCTGTTTCAAGTGTAATTTTGTTACTTTATTAATTTTTGATTAGTTTTGTTCCTTTCTGTTATTATTTTGTTCATATTTTGTTTATTTTTTTGTTACATTTACATCACATTCTGTTATATTGTTCACTAAAACCCAGTCCAAATACATCCTCAGGCTGAGACTCTGGGGGCTTATGGCTCCTACATCACTCATGACCTTAGTACTTCTACCACTACTCGACTTGACGATTTAGATCAGGACACACTGACTCATTCACACAGACATCATGAACAGAGCATAGAGTAGGTGACAAATGTGGTTTTATCTTTTTCAGCACTGTGAAGAAAAAAAAAGTGCAGTAGCGCCACCTGTCTGAAAAGCTGACTGAATGGAGCTGTTAAGCCCGGAGAGGTTCAATTAAATTGGTTCAGACAGTGTCAAACTTTCACATTGACACACCAATGCAGATGATGACATGGACGCAAACAAGGGACCATGAAATTAATATGGACAGGATGATTACTATTTATTTTATTTACGCATGCATAATACAGATTAATACACCACAGTACATACATACATGTTCAGGGAATTTCTGGCAGAAGTGTTAACGGAAGAGAGATGTGCAGACCGTCTTCAGAATTAGATCCCGAGGAATCAGTTTGGAAGATCAGTTGTAAATAGAGGGACAACGCGAGGATGAATCCGACTTCTTTATTTTAACATTAGACTGGTTTTTAGTGTTCAAAGCTTATGAGAGTAACTACTGTGCTGGGAGAGGAGGGTCACTGAACATCTCTCTCTCTCTCTCTCTCTCTCTCTCTCTCTCTTTTCTCTGTCCGTCCCTGCATCTAATTCCATGTCATCTTATTATGTTACTAACTTTACGTGCTCCCTGTAGCCTTGTGCTTTCTCCTCCTCTGTTCTCTCCTTCCCTGTTCTTTCATGGAGGTCTCGCTGGCTCTGGCATTAGATGTTCTTGAGATACAGTTGCTGGTCGTGAACCTGTTCAGGGCCTGTGTCATTCTATGGCTGTGTTGTTTGTTGCTCTTCTTTTGTCTCTCCTCTGTCCACTAACCCAAACGAGTTGAGGCAGATGGCTGCCATCCCAGAGCTCTGGTTTTCATCAAACGGAGTCTTTCCTCCACATCCTCAACCTAGACTTACCCTTTGACGTTCTGTTGGTTTTGTATAGTTTTTAAGGCTTCAACCTTGATTGCCGCTATGTAAATACATCAAATAGAATTGAATTGAAGTTAGTAATCGTTCTAACGTGTGTTCAAAGCTTGAAACAGCATATGTATGAAATGGTGTGAAGTTACATGTACATCCTAAATGGACAACATATCCTGGGGGATACACACCCCATGTCAGAAAGTACAAGCGGTATTTTGAAATAAAACATTCATTTGTGTCATTTTAGCCCAGAGACATACATTATAGCAGTCAATTAATTTCCAAAATATCCATATGTGCTTGCCCATTCAAGTGTAAGGCAGCCTTACAGAGATACTGTTTTCTTTGCTCATTAATAGCTTGTATCATACCCAGAAGCTGCAAAAGGTATTTCTTTCCAAGTACGGTCTGCCAGTCTTTTAAAAGTTGAAATTTACAATCTCATATGCAAACACGCAAAACATCCTACTTTTCATTTTGTGTGTCTGAGAAGAAAAGCATTGTTTCATTTAAGTTCAAAAGACGTCTTCCTTTTGTGTTGGACGTGGAATACAGTAACTAAATCTGAAGTCCTGCTGAGTATTTTTAGCTCCAGTCAAACTTTCCTGGTGGTTTTGAAATGTTTGATATGTAAATATGGATACAGAGATGATGATATCTAAGGAAATATTTAAGACACACTCAAGATGACAACCTCAAACACAAGCTGAAGGTTTGTGGGAGATGTTGCATCTATTGTTGTGAACATTTATAGAACAAGTCTATTTTTAATGTGCAGAATAAAAGTATTAGGAACTACCTTGGAATGTGGTTTGTTAAAATGAGACTTTTCTCTATTTTCATCACCATATTCAGCAAGAAAATCCATTTGAAGCCAAAAAAAGTCAACCAATACAATTAATACAAAAAAAGACTTATATTAAGCTCGTATTTTGTCACTAAAGAATGAAAAATGAGACACAAAATGTAGCCCTAATCAGGTTTCCAGTGACCAATTACATGATGATTGATCGTGTAATACAGCCGTGTTGTGACAGTCATAGGACCGCAGAGTGACGTAAAAGGAGACTTGTTCCAATAACGTAAATGAACAGGAATGATGATGGACCACATGACTGCTGAGCTGCTGTTACATCCTGGGCTTATGTTACCTGTTTCTGTTCATTCATCACTGTCCCATCGGTTCATTTGAGGGTAAATATGCAAAGGAGTACAAGATAGGGGCGCAGAGTAATCAGAAACAGTACTCAAGTAAAGACACTGTTACTTAATAAGATTAATGACTTAAGTAAAAGAAGACGTACTCATAAACATAAGTAGTGGAGTAAAAGTGAATCGGTGCCTCACTTCATTACATAAAATTTATAAATTTGTGTTGAAACAGGGATTTTAGCTCTTTTTTGTTTATTTCCTTGATTATTTTGATCATTTTGTTGATTTTTGTTAGTGTTTTAACTATTATTGTCACTTACTTTCTTCTCTTTTACTCATTTTGCTGCTTATATTGTTCATTTGCAATAAATTTTTTGATTATATTGTTCATTTCTCTGATTTTTTTTATTATTTACTTCATTTTTGTTTATTTGGGTGCATATTTTGTCCAGTTGTGCTTACGTTCATTTTACAATCTACTTGTCTACCTTTTTCTTCATTTCTTGATTATTTTGTTAATTTCTTTTTGCTCATTATGTGTCTTACATTTGTTGTTTCATTTTTTAATATACTTGATTATTTTGTTCATCATATATTATTATTTATGTGTAAAGGAGTAAATGCACTTGAGTACTACAAACCTCTGGATGCTTGGTTTTAATACTTTTTTTAAAACCATATTCTGATTTATTTGTGATGTTTATCAAATTTTACACATTAATATGTCATGTATAATGCATTTGTAAAGCTGCAGTTTTTGGAATTATTGACTAAAATAATCTTTCAGCTTATTATAACAGGATTCTACTCACTTATGTGTCTCTGTTTTGGTGATGTAGAAAATCTAGACAGGAATTAAGTACAGTAGACCTGACCAGTCACAGGTGTTGTCAGAGTGCTACAGTACTGTAGGAGGGTTAAACATGTGACTGACAGATGTAATTACAATCACTGTTCAGATGACTCTACTACATGGTGCAACACAGAAACTCAGAAAAATAGACTTTTACATAACAACATGCAACGTCATCCATTCATTCATCTTCTACCCCCTCATCCTTGCAAGGCGTGGTGGGCACTAAGCCTATCCCATCTGCCTTAGGGCGAATTGGGCAGGGTACACCCTGGACAGGTCACCACTTCATTGCAGTGATGAAATATAAAAACAAACAACTATTCACACTCACATTTATATCTACGGGCAATTTAGAGTGACCAGTTAACCTAAGTGCATATTTTTGGATGTGGGAGGAAGCTGGAGTACCTGGAGAGACCCCAAACAGACACAGGGAGACTGCATGCAAACTCCATGCAGAAATTTCCTGCTGGCTGCTTTGAACCCAGGACCTTCTTGCTGTGAGGTGCTGGTGCTAACCACTGCATCATCACCGCCACACCACCATGCCGCCCACAATGGAATCCAGTCAAATAGATTTAAATTTAGTCTGCTGAAGGTTTTTCCCACGTGATTTCAGATCCTACAGTATTATATTAAAATATATACAGACAAGGATAAAACTGTTGGTCCCCTCTGTAAATGACAGAAAAACCCACAATGGTCACAGAAATAACTTGAATCTGACAAAAGTAATAATA